>CM074721.1:519863448-519945948 GCA_037306005.1 Rhinophrynus dorsalis | reverse complement strand
TGTGAAGCAATACATTGCATATGTCTGTGGTCCCTAACCCACTGAGTGCCAGAGAGGTTGCAATGCATTGGATACCTCTTTGGCACTCAAAGGATTAAAAATATTAAATGAGGTTGTTAACCTCGTGAATGCTTTGCAATGCACTGGATACATCTTTAGCATCCGGACAGGTAAATGCCCTGTTTAATCCTTTCAGTTAAATACGTGGGAATTATTCGGATATTTGCTCCATGTCATACAGTAGATTGCCTGGGAATTGCTCTACTTTTCTTTGTGATAATGCCCCTGTGTGTCTGACAGAAGAGCCCTGTTTTAATTAAAGTGCAGGTGCCTTGTCAGTGGGGGGAAGGTGTGTGTGACAGATGTAATCTCAGTAAGGACACAAATCCTAAGATTTAACTGTCTCACAGAATCCCCCTACCTACCCCCTCACACCCACACTCACTCTTAGTGTACTGCAGGCACTCGCCCAGGCTGGGTTCTGCACTGGGAGTCGGCTTCTGCTTCCTCGCTGGTGAGCAACTACCTGGAGACCCCCTGGAGAGTGAGAACAGGAGGAAAGAGATGGACAGGGAGAAGAGGAGGGACGTCATGCTGACCTGAGAGAGAGGAGGGGAGAGATCACATTAATGACATGGAGAGTGGTAGCAAACACATACCAGCTGCACTACCACTAATTGCCTATGTAGCCTCTTATTACAGTAACACAGCTCCTGAGTGCCTTATTGTCCCTATAACATCTTATTACAGTAACCCAGCTCCTGAGTGCCTTATTATCCATGTAACGTCTTATTACAGTAACCCAGCTCCCGAGTGCCTTATTGTCCTGTAACACCTTATTATAGTAAACCAGCTCCTGAGTGTCTTATTATCCCTGTAATTGTATTACAGTAACCCAGCTCCTGAGTGCCTTATTCTCCTGTAACATCTTACTACAGTAACCGAGCTCCTGAGTGCTTTATTGTCCTGTAACATCTTATTACAGTAACCCAGCTCCTGAGTGTCTTATTATCCCTGTAATTGTATTACAGTAACCCAGCTCCTGAGTGCCTTATTGTCCTGTAACATCTTATTACAGTAACACAGCTCCTGAGTGCTTTATTGTCCTGTAACATCTTATTACAGTAACCCAGCTCCTGAGTGCCTTATTGTCCTGTAACATCTTATTACAGTAACCCAGCTCCTGAGTACCTTATTATCCTGTAACATCTTACTACAGTAACCCAGCTCCTGAGTGCCTTATTGTCCTGTAACATGTTATTACAGTAACCCAGCTCCTGAGTACCTTATTGTCCTGTAACATCTTATTACAGTAACACAGCTCCTGAGTACCTTATTATCCTGTAACATCTTACTACAGTAACCCAGCTCCTGAGTGCCTTATTGTCCTGTAACATGTTATTACAGTAACCCAGCTCCTGAGTACCTTATTGTCCTGTAACATCTTATTACAGTAACCCAGCTCCTGAGTGCCTTATTGTCCTGTAACATATTATTACAGTAACCCAGCTCCTGAGTACCTTATTGTCCTGTAACATATTATTACAGTAACCCAGCACCTGAGTGTCTTATTGTCCTGTAACATCTTATTACAGTAACCCAGCTCCTGAGAGTCTTATTGTCCCTGTAACATCTTATTACAGTAACACAGCTCCTGAGTGCCTTATTGTCCTGTAACATCTTATTACAGTAACACAGCTCCTGAGTGCTTTATTGTCCTGTAACATCTTATTACAGTAACCCAGCTCCTGAGTACCTTATTGTCCTGTAACATATTATTACAGTAACCCAGCTCCTGAGTGTCTTATTGTCCTGTAACATCTTATTACAGTAACCCAGCTCCTGAGTGTCTTATTGTCCCTGTAACATCTTATTACAGTAACACAGCTCCTGAGTGCCTTATTGTCCCTGTAACATCTTATTACAGTAACACAGCTACTGAGTGTCTTATTGCCCTGTAACATCTTATTACAGTAACCCAGCTCCTGAGTGTCTTACTGCCCTGTAACATCTTATTACAGTAACCCAGCTCCTGAGTGCCATGTTGTCCCTGTAACATCTTATTACAGTAACACAGCTCCTGAGTGTCTTATTGCCCTGTATCATCTTATTACAGTAACCCAGCTCCTGAGTGCCTTACTGTCCATATAACACCTTATTACAGTAACCCAGCTCCTGAGTACCTTATTGTCCTGTAACATCTTATTATAATAACCCAGCTCCTGAGTGCCTTATTGTCCTGTAACATCTTATTATAATAACCCAGCTCCTGAGTGCCTTATTGTCCTGTAACATCTTATTACAGTAACCCAGCTCCTGAGTGCCTTATTGTCCCTGTAACATCTTATTACAGTAACCCAGCTCCTGAGTACCTTATTGTCCTGTAACATATTATTACAGCAGAATCCCAGCTCCTGAGTGCCTTATTGTCCCTGTAACGTCTTATTACAGCAGAATCCCAGCTCCTGAGTGCTTTATTATCCATATAACATCTTATTACAGTAACCCAGCTCCTGAGTGCCTTATTGTCCTGTAACATGTTATTACAGTAACACAACTCCTGAGTGTCTTATTGTCCTATAACATCTTATTACAGTAACCCAGCTCCTGAGTGCCTTATTGTCCTGTAACATCTTATTACAGTAACCCAGTTCCTGAGTGCCTTATTGTCCTGTAACATCTTATTACAGTAACCCAGCTCCTGAGTGCCTTATTGTCCTGTAACATCTTATTACAGTAACCCAGCTCCTGAGTGTCTTATTGTCCTGTAACATCTTATTACAGTAACCCAGCTCCTGAGTGTCTTGTAGCCCCAGTAACATCTTATTACAGTAACCCAGCTCCTGAGCGCCTTATTGTCCTGTAACATGTTATTACAGTAACCCAGCTCCTGAGTGCCTTATTGCCCTGTAACATCTTATTACAGTAACCCTGCTCCTGAGTGCCTTATTGTCCTATAACATCTTATTACAGTAACCGAGCTCCTGAGTGATTTATTGTCCTGTAACATATTATTACAGTAACCTAGCTCCTGAGTGTCTTATTTTCCTGTAACATCTTATTACAGTAACCCAGCTTCTGAGTGGCTTATTGCCCTGTAACATTTTATTACAGTAACCCAGCTCCCGAGTGCCTTATTGTCCTGTAACATCTTATTACAGTAACCCAGCTCCTGAGTGTCTTATATCCCCAGTAACATCTTATTACAGTAACCCAGCTCCTGAGTGTCTTTTTGTCCTATAACATCTTATTACAATAAACCAGTTCCTGAGTGCCTTATTGTCCTGTAGCATCTTATTACAGTCACCCAGCTCCTGAGTGTCTTATTGTCCTATAACATCTTATTACAATAAACCAGCTCCTGAGTGCCTTATTGTCCTGTAACATCTTATTA
Organism: Rhinophrynus dorsalis; assembly: GCA_037306005.1. Lineage (NCBI taxonomy): Eukaryota > Metazoa > Chordata > Amphibia > Anura > Rhinophrynidae > Rhinophrynus > Rhinophrynus dorsalis. Next base: position 519,942,554 of record CM074721.1, on the reverse strand, counting down.
CAATAAACCAGCTCCTGAGTGCCTTATTGTCCTGTAACATCTTATTACAATAAACCAGCTCCTGAGTGCCTTATTTTCCTGTAACATCTTATTACAGTAACCCAGCTCCTGAGTGTCTTATTGTCCTATAACATCTTATTACAGTAACCTAGCTCCCGAGTGTCTTATTGTCCTATAACATCTTATTACAATAAACCAGCTCCTGAGTGTCTTATTGTCCTGTAACATCTTATTACAGTAACCCAGCTCCTGAGTGCCTTATTGCACCAGTAACATCTTATTACAGTGACCCAGCTCCTGAGTGCCTTATTGCCCTGTAACATCTTATTGCAGTAACACAGCTCCTGAGTGCCTTATTGTGCTGTAACATCTTATCACAGTAACCCAGCTCCTGAGTGCCTTATTGTCCTGTAACATCTTATTACAGTAACCCAGCTCCTGAGTGTCTTATTGTCCTGTAACATCTTATTACAGTAACCCAGCTCCTGAGTGCCTTATTGTTCTGTAACATCTTATTACAGTAACCCAGCTCCTGAGTGCCTTATTGTCCTGTAACATCTTATTACAGTAACCCAGCTCCTGAGTGCCTTATTGTTCTGTAACATCTTATTACAGTGACCCAGCTCCTGAGTGCCTTATTGTCCTGTAACATCTTATTACAGTAACCCAGCTCCTGAGCGCCTTATTGTCCTGTAACATCTTATTACAGTAACCCAGCTCCTGAGTGCCTTATTGTCCATATAACATCTTATTACAGTAACCCAGCTCCTGAGTGCCTTATTGCCCTATAACACTTTATTACAGTAACCCAGCTCCTGAGTGCCTTATTGTCCTGTAACACTTTATTACAGTAACCCAGCTCCTGAGTGCCTTATTGTTCTGTAACATCTTATTACAGTAACCCAGCTCCTGAGTGCCTTATTGTCCTGTAACATCTTATTACAGTAACCCAGCTCCTGAGTGCCTTATTGTTCTGTAACATCTTATTACAGTGACCCAGCTCCTGAGTGCCTTATTGTCCTGTAACATCTTATTACAGTAACCCAGCTCCTGAGCGCCTTATTGTCCTGTAACATCTTATTACAGTAACCCAGCTCCTGAGTGCCTTATTGTCCATATAACATCTTATTACAGTAACCCAGCTCCTGAGTGCCTTATTGCCCTATAACACTTTATTACAGTAACCCAGCTCCTGAGTGCCTTATTGTCCTGTAACACTTTATTACAGTAACCCAGCTCCTGAGTGCTGTAACATCTTATTACAGTAACCCAGATCACGGAGAAGCCTGGACACACATTTTAGACAGTTTTGTGGAGCAATTTCAGACACACACACAAACTTGGTTATCATCCTTTATATGACAAAATTGATTTTGTGCAACTAAATAGTTGAGGGCCACAAAATGAATTTTGCCATTAAAAAAAACTATTTTTTTTGCAACAAAAACAACTGTGTGTTCTGAAAGACACTACTAGATAACACAAAACCTATTTTCTGACACAGTTTTTTTTCTGCATCGAAATCTATTCTACGCCACAGCAAGAACAGTGCAGTGAGTGCCACAAAATGAATTTCATGTGATACCTACTTCTTTCATGTGTCTAAATCAATGCTCTTTAAGCAGTCATGCAGACAAGATACAACACTGACAGATGGCACAACATACATATACACACTAAAGGACAGTGGATAATCTCTGGAGCAGACCAACTGTGCTAAAGGGGGTATATCGCAGCTGCAGATGATTTATTGGCATCTATTAACCCTTTGAATGCTGGAAAGGTTTCCAAAGCATTTTAAAAATATTCGTTGGATTAACCGTTTGAATGCCAGAGGGGCACGCAACGCATTGCAAAGCAATGCGTTGTGTACCGCTCTGGCACTCAAAAGGGTTAAAAGAACCCAATAGAAATGTTGATTTGTCCCTTACGGGAGCTGTGTGTTTGCCCCATAATCTCCCCAGTTTTGTTAGTGTATCTGCCTCACTTCCTCGCTCACCTGTTGCACTCCCCCCCCCCCGCAGTATCCCCTCTGAGTTCTCCCCCACACTGCCTGCCCTCCCAGTAGTCTCACATCAGTGCATGTGTCTGGTCCCCCCCTTTACTTTCATCTCCCTCTCTATAACCCCCTGCAGTCATTATCATTTCCCTATCTCTGTTGCACAGGCTCCCTATATCCATCTCTATCACACCATTCTCACTTGCTCTCTTTCCCTATCTCCACCTTTCTATATGTCTCTATCTTCATCGGTCGCCCTCTATTAATCACCCCCTCTCACTCACCTCCAGTGTTTCTCTGTGTATATTCCTGGCCTGTTCTCGTCACCTGTCTGTACCAGTGTGCAGCGTCCTCTGTGATCACAATGCAGTGATGCTGCTGCGTGTCTAAAGATTCCCTGCAACATCACCTCCCCCCCATCACATCCTCATATCCCTCTCCTCTCATTCCTCCCACACCGGACCGGTCCCTCCCAGTCCCTCCCCCAACTACTGTCACATACGTCTTCATTGGCTGATGTGTGTGCAAAACTAACACAATTACATGTTTGTATATATGTGTGTGTGTGTTTATTTATATATATAGAGAAAGAGAGAGAGTGGAGATTGTAGCCTTATTAGTCCAGTGATTCAGATGTTATTTTACATATATATGTATATAGTTTGTGTGGAAGAGACGGCACTCACAGGATCATTTTGCTTAAAGAATGACATGTTGTTTATTTCGACTTTTCCGCCAGAGATTTTGGCCTTTATCAAAAACTTTTCTTACTGATGAGCACCCAGGTCTGAATGTCAGGTTACAGAGAGTGCATCTCATCTGCTATTTTGGTATATATATATATATATATATATATATATATATATATACTAGTTGAACAGCCCGTTACACGGGCCACAGTGCCTCTGGCAGCCGGTCGCAGGGCAGTCACGCTCAGTGGAGACTGCCCGCGCCACTGCTGATACAGAGCTGGATGCTCTATCAGCCGCGGCGCGGGCAGTCTGTACTGCGCATGACTGCCGCACGCGCAGCAGTGTCTACTGTGCATGTCGGGCGTTACACACAACTTAGCGAATTATTAGATAGGATATTATTTATAAGAGAGAAGGTTCCTATTATCCATGTATGTATGTATATACAAATGTATGTCTGTGCAGATGTATGTATGTATAATTGTACGAATGTGTATATATATATATATGTGTATGAATGCATGCAGGTACGGCTGTATGAATGTATGTATGAGTGAATATATGAATGTATGTTTGTACGTATGAATATATGTGTGCATGTATGTACGTTTGTATATATGTATGAATGCATGCATGTACGGATGTATGAATGTATATTTGTATGACTGTATGTGTGAATATATGTTTAAATGTATGTTCATATGAATATATGTGTGAATGTGTGTACGGATGTATATTTGTATGAATGTATGTACATATGTATATATATTTATGAATGTATATATGTATGAATGTATGTAAATATGTGTATATGAATGATGTATGTACGTATGTATATATGTTTGAATGTATGTATATACAGTATGTATGGATGTATATATGTATGAATGTATGCACGTATGTATATATGAATGTCTGTATGTACACATGTATATATGTATGAATGTATGACTGTATGTGTGTATGAGTCATTATATAGTGTCATACATGTACGTGCATTATAGGAACAGTAATAATAGTTCAATTAAAAAATGCAAGACAAGGCTAAAACCACCAGATTAAAGTGTGATCATTATTAGCAGGGGATAAGTGCAATCAAGTAAATCAGACATTGGGACCCTGCCCTGAAGAGCTTACAGTCTAATCCTCCTGGTTGAATGTGTTTTAATCTCAGTTTTGTCAATCCTGTATGTAGTACCCCTGAAATGCACATTGGACCTTATGTATAAAAGCAATCCTAGAGCAATCCCAGAGCAAACCAGTAGCATTAACCCTTTGCGTGCCAGAGGGGTACGCAATGCAAAGCCAAGGCAAGTGGCTAACATTTTTTTTTTCCCCCAAAGTGGCTAAGCAACAGTGGTTGGTTAAGGAGGCAGGGGGCAGCTTTTCTAGCCATGCCCCCTGGAAACACTTTCAAATTGTATGTATATATATATATATATATATATCTCCAACCAATATGTGATCACTGCACCCAATGAATCCCAGGATCCGCTAATGTGACTGAGCCAGCCAATGAGGACCATATAGCAAATACATTTCATTGGCTGGCTGGACTGGCACGTAAGGACTTAAAGAATTAGTAATGTCATTGTAAAACAAAATGAAATATTGTAGCTATTAAAAAATAAACTAAATGATCCCAGTCCCATCTCTCAAACCTTTATGGTTTTTGTGTCTTGAGAAAGGTCCTGATGTAGGACCGAAACATTGACCTGACCTTCTGTTTTTTCAAATTTCATTAAAAAATCTTTTCAACAAGACCCACTGGTGCTGCCTCCTTCTCTGTTATATATATATATATATATATATATATATATATATATATATATATATATATATATATATATATATATAGACACACAAACACACATATACCCATGCATATATACCATTACAGAAATACACTCATAGTGTTTGGGCCTCGTCAGTGAGGTGTAGCTAGTTTCCCTAGGCACTGGATTACCATTTACTCTTAGGGAGAGACCCTAAAAGTGTTTCAAAAACAAGCTAAAGGATGTGATTGGCTCTGCTACCAATGGCAAAGTCAGTGGGAGATGGTGGTTGGTTAGGAGTGATTTCAGGGGTTTAGGTCACAAGTTAAACAAGGTACTTTCTGAAATACTACCTGCACTACATACTTCACCAGGAGGGCAAATGGAGATTAGGGAGTTAATGTGTCACTTGGAGTAAACAGGAGGGGTTTTTCATTCTAGAACACTAGGTTGTCTTTTCTTTTGGGGTAATCTTTATAAGAGACATGGATTTCACCTTAGATATTAAAGGGATAGTAATACTTTGTTTTATCTTTATTTTATTTTGTAGGCATTAAAAAACATGAAGAACGATATAAGTCTTATCTCTCAAACCTTTATGGTTTGAGAGATATTCACAATCAAAGTTTCCCCTCCTGCCCCTTTACCTAGTGTAAGCCATCTCTTCTCAGATGTGGAATGCAGTCTATAGACCAGACAGATAACAGAAGGGGACAATCTTCTTCCTATGAGAACAATGAAAGCCCTGTCCCCCTTGACAAGTTTTTCAGCTTTTTCCACTTATCTTAATTGAAGATTGTCCCTCTCTGCAGTCTACCTGGGCACCTCCTTGCTGATCTGGCTGAAAAGTGTTATATCAGTAAAAGGGGCGGGAGGGGGATACTTTGTCATTGAATTATTCTTGAACTATAACTCTGACAGAATTGAAATAACACTCTCCAAAGTCCAAATACTATGATGATTAATTAGAGTTGCTTTTATTATGAAACATTACTATCCCTTTAAACTAGGAAAGGATGGAGTAGACAGTTTAGAAGGGGAAATGAAAATAGAGACAGAGCTGTGTTAAGGCTCCACAGGGCCCTAGGGAAGGTACAAATCTGAGGCCACACATCTCTTGATCCAGTGCTTCTGACACAAAGTGTTGATAACAGGTTCTGGCATTGTGTCTCTAATGGACGTGGGAGCAACTGGGTGATGCTGGTCTCATTCAACATAAAGGGCATCTGACACAAGATGTTAATGGCAGCAACCGCAGAACCTGGGAACTTTTAAAATGAGCTGACCCTGAGATCTTATAAAGATTAACCCTTAAAGTTCCCATAATATAGGTTCTCTGCGATATGTCCCTGCTCGCCGTAATTGAGAGGCGCTCCAGTCTGTCCTGAAGGAGTCATTAATCTAAAACAGCATAAAGACATCACCACATGAACACACACAACACAAGCAGGACTTTTCTCCTTCTGCCTTCTTGGAACGAGTGGCTCCTATTTAGAGACTAAAGAAGCAATTAACTAGAGCAGAATATTTAATACGTTGCATTGGACTCACTCACCCTGGGAATTTGGCCCTTGAACCTGAGATCTGGTTCAATACACTGAGTCTTAGCATCAAACCCTGAGTGTTCCCAGGTACGGCCCATAATTAAACCCTTACGGACCATGTAACATGGCAGGACTGTCACCACTTTTTCTCCTTAAGGACCAGTAACAGTCCTGGCACGTCACATACTTTTTACTTACAGCGTTCCTGCGGTATCACTGGACTGGAGCGACCTCTCTCAGACTCCTGCACAGAGCGACAGTGCATGTAACAGGTCATGTGTGCCGGTGAGACGGCATAATTCAAAGCCGTCCTTAAGTGAAGGTAACATATCAGGACTGCTGGTCCTTCAGGGGTTAAGTCAGGAAACCGGAATCTCCAGGCAGATCTGGATAATTCTCAGGATGGACATCACTGCACACTGCGTTTCAGGTCATATGCATTAAAGGGAGTAATTTTAGGGTAAATAACAGCATAATATTTAGAAAACGAACCCCGTGGGTGGTTGTTTTTTTATAGACCCGCCTTGGTTATGTGCTGTCTAGGAGGACATTTGGGGAAATGAGGGGTAAATGGAGCAAAAGGAGGCTTATAGGGAGGGGTTATAGGGAACAATAGGAGGAGTTATATGAAAATAGGAGGAGTTATAGGTAACAATAGGAGGAGTTATAAGGAGGAGTTATATGAAAATAGGAGGAGTTATAGGTAACAATAGGAGGAGTTATAAGGAGGAGTTATATGAAAATAGGAGGAGTTATAGGGAAAAAATTTCCCAAGTTCAAATCTGGGCGCCCTTTCTGAAAAAGGACATTATGGAACTAGGGAGAGTGCAGAGGAGGGCTACAAAACTAGTAAGGGGAATGGAAAGTTTTAGTTATGAAGAAAGGCTAGAAAAGTTAAACTTGTACACACTAGAGAAACGGCGTCTTAGAGGGGATATGATAACACTATATAAATATGTTCAGGGCCCATACAAAGGGCTCTCCAAAGACCTGTTCATTAACAGAACAGTACACAGGACAAGGGGCCACCCGCTTAGACTTGAGGAAAGGAGATTTCATCTATAACAGTGGAAGGGGTTCTTTACAGTAAGGACAATAAAGGTATGGAATTCACTGCCTGAGGAGGTGGTGCTATCAAATACATTAGATGCCTTTAAAAAGGGCCTGGATACTTACGGTATTTAAAAGAGCAGAACATAGAGGGATATGTACGTTAGTATTGGGATTAATATTTAGTTAGTGCTTGTTGATCCAAGGAGAACTCTTATTGCCATTTGGAAGCAAGAAGGAATTTTTTCCCCCATTCAAGGCAGAATTTAAAATGGCTGTATTGAGGGTTTTTTTTTTTTTTTTTTTGCCTTCTTTTGGATCAGTGATGGTAAACAGGAATAGGAAAAGGGTTGAACTAGATGGACGCAAGTCTTTTTTCAACCTAAATTATTACTAAATTGTGGCGACACCCTAACAGTAAAATTATTTTCATTGCTCCTTCATTGCTGTAATTACTGAATTACTATGTTATAAAGCAATCCTTACTGTTCTGAGGACGGTAGCCAGGCACTAGCGCCTGCGCTGTCAGTCCCGGTCTTCCAGACAATTACAAGTTTTACAGATTAAAATAGACAAAAAAACAATTTTCTGATGGTTTTAGGTGACCCCTGGCAAATCGTCATTCGACCCCCGAAGGGGTTACAACCCACAGGTTGAGAACCACTGAGTTATAGGGAGGAGTTATATAGAACAATAGGAGGAGTTATATGGAGCAATAGGAGGAGTTATAGGGAGGAGTTATATGGAACAATAGGAGAAGTTATAGGGAAGAGTTATATGGAACAATAGGAGGAGTTATAGGGAGGAGTTATATGGAGCAATAGGAGGAGTTATAGGGAGGAGTTATATGGAGCAAAAGGAGGAGTTATGGGGAGGAGTTATATGGTGCTATAGGAGGAGTAATAGGGAGAAATGAGGAGTTAGAGGGTGATATTTATAGATAAATAGCAGATAGAGGGTTGCTTTTCTGGCAGAACAACACACACACACACACGCACGCACGCACGCACGCACACACACACACACACACAGGAGAAATGTTTTTGTTTTGTTATACAGGTTTAAACTCTTGTCTGCCAGCTGTCCAGAGACATGAGCTATGCCCTCCTGGCTGGTTTGTCTTTTTCTTTGCAAATACATTCTATGTAACTATACTGCCACCTAGTGCCTGAAGGTGGAACAGAAATGCACCTGTGTGTGTTTATAGAGTTGTGAGTGAATACAAAGTTGTATCCAAATGTATATAATATAGTGTGTCCAGATTGCTGTAACTATTTGCTTATAACAGGTCTGTGTTTAAAATGTGGTATCTGTGTGCATGTTCGAAGTTCAGGGAATAAACTATTTTTAGTAATTTGAATAAAGACTAGGAATAATTTGGATTTGGTTGCTATAACCGAATCTTGGTAAAATGAATCTAATAGCTGAGGTACAGCTATACAGTCTTTCAGAAAATACAGAGAAGGAAAGAGAAGAGAACACGTTGCTCTTTATGTAAATAATAACATAGAATCTACATCAGTAAAGGTTACTGAGGAAAGGTCAGAGAGCATTACAGTAACTACTGACACTGAAGATAAGGTTGTTTAGATAGGAGTCATTTATAGAACTCCAGCACAAGATGAAGAATAGGATAAAACATTGATGGAAGAAATTATAAAGGTATCAATGAGGGTCGATGTGATAGTTCTTGGAGATTTTTTTTTTTTAATTCAAAGTTTATTGATTTTTCACATTTTTGGGGGTACAGAAAAAGAGAGAAATGAAGGAAACAAAAAGGCAAATGAGTATATCATAACATATATCCAGATTTACAGACATACTGACACCAGGGAGTTATATCTCCCAAACATACGGAGCTTCAACTGGTCACAAATGGAGAAATGAAGAGAAAGAGAAGAAGAAATAAAAAAAAAAGGGGGGAGGGAGGGGAAAAGACCACACACACATTAACCACACTTAACCCCTGCCAAAAAGAGCCCACATCCACAATTTTCAATGAAGAAGGAGATGGAACCCAGGTAGAGCCATGGCATCCACCCAGGGGGACCAGATCCACAAGTAGCTCAACTTCTCCATCTTAATCAGCCGCCAGATGCGGTCATCTAACGGTGTATGAGCTGGCGGCAAGGACTTCCAGTGCTGAGCGATGTGACACCGGGTCATAGCACAGACCCTGAATATCAGCTTATTAGCATAACGGGGCAAAACAGGGGTACGGGAAGACCTATTAAGCAGGGCAGTCCACGGGTCAGGAGTCACTGGAATCCCTATAGCCGAACTCAAAAGGCGAAAAACATAGTTCTATAAGTCTCCCACCAGGGGGCAGGACCACCAAATATGCAAATACGTACCCTCAAAGCCACAACCACGAAAGCATAACTGAGTCATGGAAGGAAAAATGCGATGTAAAAGTTCTTGGAGATTTTAATGTGGACTGGCAGATTTCTGTAGGACATGCTGGATTCCTTGCTAGGATTATGCTTTATACAGTTGGCGAAGGACTCACAAGGAACTAATACTGGATTTGATACAGGTGGATACTTATTATGTGTCTGTGGACAAAAGCCTGGTGGCCAGTGCTCACCAATCTGTGTGGATTACTATAAAGGTAATGTCTGTGTGTAACCAACAAAAACAAAGCTATTAGATGTTAGAAGGATAGATTTTTCTTTTATGTCTCAAAGTGCAAATAATTCCTTACCAAAGAGGAGATTGCTTAATGTTGTGTAGGAACAGCTGGAACAGCTAAAACATTAATTTTTGTGTGAAACAGAATTCAACACCAGGCATGCAAACAAAGATTTTGCCAAGCTTTTTACAAATCTCTGTTGACAGAAGTGGTTCTATGAACTTGCCATTGTAATGCTACTACACACACAAAAGTAGCAGGGAGGACTCTGGCAACTATAGGCCTGTGAGTCTGACATAAGTAGTTGGGAAAATAATGGAAACAGTGTTGAAAAGAAGAATTGTTGCATTTCTGAATTCTAATGACTTATAAGATCCCCATCAGCATGGCTCTATTATAGGAAGGTTTTGCCAAAAAAATGCAGTTATATCTTTTGATCATGTTACTGAAATGATATAGAAGAGTGGAACAGTAGATGTAGCTTATTAGGGTTTTAGCTTTTGCCACTGTACAACACTGGACATTGATTTATAAGGTGCGTAGATTGTGTTGTTTTCATATGAGTTTGTATTTGCCTAATCTTTAGACCTGCTAAGGAGCAGATGATTGTTATTATGTCCTGGTATGTAAAACCTTAGAATTCAAAGAGGGTGTACTTTCTTTTTCACACAACTGTAGTTGACTAGATAAGAAATTGGCTGAAGGACAGTCGATAGTGTGTCATAGTCAATAGAATTCTTTCAAAGGATGCACAAGTTTCTAGCGGGAGTAATTATATTACTACTGGTATTTAAGGAAAGGTGTGCCTTTTTGCAAATGATAGAAAAATCTGTAACATGATTATCACTCTAGGAGGAATGAAACAAAAACATAAGGATTCAGGAAAATCTGAGAAATGGACAAGAATATGGAATCTAAAGTTTAATGCTCCAAAGTAACAGTTAACAAATTTAGGACACAGAAACCCAGATTTTGAATGCAGGCTTAGTTGTACATTACTGACATCAATATAAGAGGATATTAACTTTGGAGATATTACATCAGATTACCTGAAGATAGGCAAGTGATGTTAGGGTAGCAGTGGGAAAAGCTAGCAGGATACTGTGTTGTATAGAAAGAGGTGGTTCTTGTTATTATGTATGCATGGCAAAACTTACCAGGATAGACTCTTAAGAATGCAATATGTATATTTTATCACCTGCCTCTAACTTTTTCAGTGTTTCAAAGACTTTTATAGCCTCTTTTGACCAGATAGACTGCAATAAAGGAAAAATTCTGGATCAAACACATATAATAATTTGTACAGCCCAATAACCTCTGCAGAGTGAAAAGAGGTAGGTTGAGACCATATAGTTACCGCTGAATGTTTAACTGGGTCCATCACCAGACCAGTCACCCAAGGAACTGTAGTTGCTTCTTTTCAAATTCACATTGTTTTGCTTTAAAGGGATAGTAATACTTGAAAATAAGTTTATTTTATATTGTAGCCCTTAAAAAAACATGAAAAATGATATGTCTTATCTCCAAAACCTTTATGGTTTGGGAGATATTCAGAAGTAAAATTTCCCCTGGAGTGACCTCATTGCTCCACCCTTCAGATTTGGAATCCGGTCCCGGGACTGGCTGTGCCTCTCCAGAAGAGCTCAGATCACCATCTTTAAAAAGAATTTCTTAATTGGAATGGTCTACAAAGTGTGCTTTCAAGCCAGGCACACTTTGTAGATAGTTCCAATTAAGTAGTTCTTTTCAAAGATCGTGATCTCGGCACTGCTAAAGAGCTGCCGGTTGCTCTGTGGACCAAATTCCAAATCTGTCCACTAGAAGGCAGACTTGGCTGAAACAGCCAGGAGAAGAGAACTTTACTATATTTTACATGTGAATATCTCCCAAACCATAAAGGTTTGGGAGATAAGACTTATATCATTTTTCATGTTTTTTTAAGGGCTACAATATAAAATAAACTTATTTTCAAGTATTACTATCACTTTAACAAATAGCTGATTTTCTTGGAGTTGTCCAAATACCTCAAGAACGTGAGTACGATTTTCCTCTAGAGAAGAGGGAAAAGATTAAAATAAATTCTAGGTGTATGATGATATAAGAGGGTAATAAAGCTTGGACTATCTTATACACAAAGTGTTGGAATATGGCTGGAGTATTGCAAATACCCAAGGGTATCACTAGATATTCATAGTGGCCGTATTTGCTATTAAATATGGTCTTCCTTTCATCTCTAGCTCATATCCTAAAGAGATTATAGCCTCCTATATAATAATTTACTAAAACATGTGTAAAGACAAAGTCATGCGGAGCGTCCAGCTCTGTATCACCCGCGGCGCTGGCAGTCTCTACTGTGCATGCCTGCCTTGCGACCGGCTGACAGTGGCACTGTGGCCAGTGTAACGGGCTCTTCAACTAGTTTTGTGTATATATATATATATATATATATATATATATATATATATATATATATATATTTTTTTTTTATATATATAAGTCTTTATGAAGGGTTGAAGTGAAGTAATCACATAGTCATAGAGTCACAATATGGAATAAACAGTGAAAAACATGAAGTTTGTAACATCTATTAAGTAGGAAAGCAAAATTTGCAAAATCATTGTGAAGAAGCTGGCATAAAGATTAAACTGGGTGACATAAACAAAGTATTCAAAACATGTCACAATATTTCCCTACAGGATCTAGACCTATCAATCTCAGCTCAACCCTTCTTATAGAGAAGATTGAGAGAGAATACATGAAAACAGATGAAGGACAGAAAAAGAGAGTTCAGAAGAGAAAGAGAAAAGAAGGAAGGGAGAGAGTAGGATAGGTGTCAAGATCAGGAAGTATAAGGGGGGGATTCAGAGGGGGGTACAAAGACCAGGGATTCATTAGGGAGTCCCTGATAAAACAATTACACCGTCATAAGCTGCAGTGAATGCCAACGGGCTGTCAAGGGATCTAATAAAGATATGTCTTTGTTTGATTTCTGCCAGGAGAGACGGACAAACAACAGCTGTTCCTCAACTTTATTATGCCAAGCTGAGATACCTGGGGAAGAGGAAAATTTCCAATTCAATGGTATAAGAGCTTTTGCCGCATTGTGCATACTAAATAAATATAGTTTTTTTGGCTCGGTTGATATGGGGCACATTTTTGGATAAAAGTATCTGCCAAGGGTCCCTGGAAAGCGAGATCTCCAGTACATATTCTATGAGATTTAGGCAGGATGACCAGTAAGAGGATAGTTCTGGGCAGAACCACCATAAATGGGAAAGTGATCCTTCATTAGAGTTACATCTCCAGCATTTCTGAGATATCTTCTTATCAAAAGAGTGTAATTTGGTGGGGGTATAGTACCATCTAAATAACAATTTGTAAATCATCTCTACATAATGATTAGATATGGATGAAGCGGTATATGTTTTTAATAGTGATTTTGTTTAATTTGTGGTAATCTACGCAAGGTCTTAAGGTGCCATTTGTTTTGGAAACGAAGATGAAACTGGCATCAGTTTCTCAGGTTTGCATAGCAGGTAAGTTTTACCTCTGTGGGGCATGGTACCCAGGCAAAGATGGATTGGGCAGTCAAGGGATCGATAGAGAGGAAGCTTGTCAGCATTCCTCTGAGAAAAAAGTCCAAGTATTCCAAGTGTGGTGGCAGCACAAGGGATCAAAGCTCTTGCATTTTCTGAAGACCAGCCACTTACGGATGCAGTTTGACGAGATAGGAGGACAAATAGATTGACCTCCATGAAGCAATCTGCCCAGAATGCTAACTGATGGCTGGGTTGTGGAGGCAAAGCTAAGGCAGACCCAGGATTACAGGTGCATCAGTCGACTCTATGGCATCAAACCGAATGGACTTAGAATGTAGGATTAAGGTAGTAAGACATAAAGAAGCAGATTCTAGGGAGACAACCCCACTCCCTAGCAGCCTACCATCTACAATAGAAACCCAAAAGAAAGTGAATTACCCCTTACAGGAATCCCATGAGTGATAGCAAATGCTGTTTCCAGAAAGAGTACAGCTGCTCCGGAGTCATTGAATGCCTGCATGTAGACTGACCCTTACTCCCAAGATAACTGAACAGGAACCAAGAGGGGTGAGGGAGAAGGAGGGAGGGGAGAACCATCTCTTCTGTTCCTCAAGCACTGGAGTTTCCTGGACAGACTGGACTTTGACAAATATAGTGGTTCTTCTGTTCACATTAGATGCAGAATCCCTGAGATCTCAGTCTATGTTTCTCTGAGTCGGTTAATTTAGCCAAGGCCTCTACCTCCATTGGTCCCTTTGAGGTAGAGGTTGGCTTCACTAGGAAAGTTACAGTCTGTTGGAGTACCCCTCTGAGACATCAGCTTCACTCTTCATCCAGTTGGTGCTCTTGAATGTGGGATCAAGATCCAGGCATATCAAGATAAAAGCTTGTTCAGTCAATGATTGCAGAGAAACCTGGTGTGTAGACTTTGCATCCAAGATGGGTGACCATGCACAAAATGAGGAAGAATTAGTTGCACATTCTCACTGCATGTGCAAACAGTGATATGTCGCTGCAGATGACATAGTTCCAGGGAAGCCAGAGTGCGGCTATGAGCAGATACATGTGACACTACCACCTCTTCCAAGAGTGTGCATCATTGGGATGTTGGGCTAGGTTTATCAGGATGAGAATAGTGGAAATCACAGAGGTGAGCAGGAGCCTGTCCTGAACAGGAATCCATCTTCTTTCTTCAGGTTCACAAGATACAGGAGTTTATCTCATTGCTACTTAGAATACACAGTCTCATGTACTGCATAACACTCCTGGTCTTGGACAAACATGGGAGCGGATGGCCTTTCTTGGAAAACTTGTTCTTTACTGCAGATTTCAAGAGGGAGATGTGGAATGTACTGGGGATTTTGATATCAGGAGGTAGGTCAAGTTTAAAAGACATCCATGAACTTAAGATAATACTTTGAAGCATCTGATAAACTGAGAGAATTGGCTTAATCTTAGGCTTAATCTCAGATTTTGGGTAATCGACCAGACATGATCGGTAGCATGAAGAACAAGTGCGAACACATATATTTGTCTGTAGTTCTCAGTTGTTGTTGTTGCTGTTGTTGTTTGGGCGTTTGAAGATGTTTTTGGATGTTCTTCCAGTGAGCTTGTAAGTAATCCATTTTGTAGCCATTTGCAGTTTCTCCTTGAAGATTGAAAGCCAGCATCATTATATACCACTGGGGAATAAACACAAAAGGAACAAACCATGACCAATGTGGCTTAACTAAGAGGTTTGCATTTAAAAAATTATAAAGAATTCAATAGAATCTGCAAACAAGCAATTACGGCAGCTAAAATTGAAAATGAGATACGTATTGCAAAAGAAAACAAAAAAATACAAATGTTTCTACAAGTATAAAAATGGCAGATTACAGTTGATTTTGACTTCCTTAAAATGAGAAAAGTGAATTAATTAGGGTAGTATCATATATAAACTAGGCATGCAGATACACGTGATAATAAGAAGATAATTCTACCTCTTTATAAATCCCTGGTAAGGTCTCATCTACAATATGAATGACAGTTTTGAGTACTACTTCTTAGAAAAAGACATTGTTGAGCTGGAAATGTTCAGGGACTTGTAACAACATTGTTAAACTAATTGGAAGAACTGTGTTATAAAGAGAAACTAGTCAAACTGGCTTTTATTTCATTAAATAACATGTCTATAGGGTGATATGATTATAGTAACATAGTAACATAGTAAATTAGGTTGAAAAAAGACACAAGTCCATCAAGTTCAACCTTCGCTTCATACCTCAGTAACTAAGAATTTTATAGCTTTCCTGCTACCAATTAAATTAGTCTTTATCAGACCTTCCTGATCTGCCTACTGATAAACAGTATAACTCTGTATGTTCCCTTTTGAAAGAAATGTATCTAATCTTCTCTTAAATGTGTCCATTGTATCTGCCATAACTACCTCCCTGGGCAATGAATTCCACAATTTGACAGACCTTACCGTAAAAAAACCCTTCCTCTGCTGAAGTTTAAACCTCCTTTCCTCTAATCTCAAGAGGTGTCCCCTGGTCACCTGAGCAGGCCTTGGAATAAATAGCTCACCGCAGAGATCCTTGTATTGACCTCTCATATACTTGTACAATGTGATAAGGTCTCCTCTTAGTCGTCTTTTCTCTAGAGTAAATAAACCAAGTTTGTTTAGTCGTTCCTCATATGTCAAGTCCTCCATTCCCTTAATTAATTTTGTTGCTCTCCGCTGTACCCTCTCTAGTTCTAGTATATCCTTTTTCAGAACCGGTGCCCAAAATTGCACTGCATACTCAAGGTGAGGTCTTACCAATGATTTGTATAATGGCAAAATAATGTTATCCACTCTTGCTTCAATACCTCTTTTTATGCAAGACAGGACTTTGTTTGCCTTTGCTACTGCTGTTTGACACTGGTCACTGTTTCCAAGTTTGTAGTTGACAAGGATACCCAGGTCTTTTTCTAGCAACGAGTCACCTAAAATTATTCCATTAAGTTTATAAGTAGCCTTGGGATTGTTTCCTCCCAAATGCATGACTTTACACTTCCCCACATTAAACTTCATATTCCACATGTTTGCCCAATCTGACATTGTATGTAAGTCCCTCTGTAGAGAGAAAATATCCTGTTCTGAATTAATGACTTTGCATAATTTAGTATCATCTGCAAATATTGATATTTTGCTTTCTGTATCTATTTCCAGGTCATTTATAAACATGTTAAAAAGCAGCGGACCCAATACTGAACCCTGAGGTACTCCACTCTCCACTTTAACTATACTGGAGAATTTTCCATTTACAACCACACACTGTTCCCTATCCTTCAACCAGTTTTGTATCCAATTGCAAAGGTTATCTCCTAGCCCCAATTTCCTTATTTTATACACCAGCCTTCTGTGTGGTACTGTATAAAATACATTATCATTTACAAACATATTTGAAGTCCAATCAAAGATGTCTCTGATGAACCGTTTACTCAGAGATCTGAGCAAAAAACTCAGGTCATCTATTAAGATTAGAGGAAAATGCTTTTAACTAGATCAAAGACAAGAGATTTTTACAATAAGGGCAGTAAGGTAATGGAATTCTTTGCCTTGGGAAGCTGTGTTTGCAGGTAGAGTAGATGCTTTCTAAAAGGTATTGCATGCCTTTATAGCTGAGAATGATATTGATAATTATGACAGTTTGTTTCAAAGCAGATAGGATATTGATCCAGTGAAAGATCTGACTACCTTTTGGAGTCAAGAAGGATTTTTTGTATTCTTGGGGCTAAATTAAACATTGATTCGATATATTTTTTCTTTCCTCCGGATAAACAAAGATGATATGGCAAGGGCTCAAGTTGGTTGGTGCCTGTCTTTTTTAAGCCACATCAACATGTTGCAGTGTTACACTGCTGCGCTAATTGTAAGTACATAGACACACAAACACACACAGCATCACAGTAGCATAATTGATGAGGTTGAAAAAAGAGATTTGTCCATCAGTTTCATCCCTTGCCATATCAGAGATGTTATAATATTTAGCTTTGGCACAGTGCCATATTAATCTATATATTAAGCCACCAGTGTTACATTTACCGTATGTGTACACAGAGTCCTGTAGCATATACAACAGTGGACCTGCCTGTTTAAAGGGATAGTAATAATTTATTATTTCTATCCCCCATATTGTAGATATTTGCAAAATAATTTAATAGCCCCCAGGTTCATCTCTCAAACCTTTATGGTTGGAGAGATATCTGTAAGTTGCCCCCTCCCTCTCCCTTCCATGAAGTCAGCGTTGTGCTGACTGCAGAGATATCCGGTCTGACTTTCATCAGGCGGCTCTGCAGCAGAGCCGCAATTGCGTTAGTGAAAAAGAATAATTTCCCTGAAACGGTCTTCTACATGTGCTTGCAAACCAAACACAAACCAAGCACATGTAGAAGACTGTTTCAGTGAAATAATTATTTTTCAATAACGCGATCTCGGCTCTGCTGCAGAGCCTCCTGATGAAAAATAAAACCAGATATCCCTGCAGTCAGTGCAACGCTGACTTCAGGGAAGGGGGAGGGAGGGGGGAACTTTGCCTTCGGTTATCTCTCAAACCATAAAGGTTTGAGAGATGAACCTGGGGGCTATTACATTATTTTGTAAATATCTACATTATGGGGAATAGTAATAATAAAGTATTACTATCCCTTTAAGGCATGTTTGTTTCACAGAGATCTAAAATCTCTATATGTGGTAATAATAATAATAATAATAATAATAATCAGTGGTTGGGAGTGAGAAGTGCCGTTGAGTGCAGTGGTCCAGGCAAGGGGTGAATCTTGGTGATCATATTTATGGAAGCAGTTGATAGGCTTCCCTGAAGAGGTGAGTTTTCAGGGAGCGTCTGAAGATCTGAAGGCTGGGGGAGAGTCTGATGGAGCGGGGGAGGGAATTCTACAGCTCGGGTGTAGCACGGGAGAAGTCCTGTAGGCGGGAGTGGGAGGATGTAATAAGAGCTGTGGAGAGAAGGTCCCATGCGGAGTGAAGATGACGAGAGGGAGTGTATTTGGAAATGAGAGATGAAATGTAGTGTGGTGAGGTGTTAGTGAGGGCTCTATAAGTAAGCACCAGAATTTTGAATTTAATTCTGTATGGTAATGGGAGCCAGAGTAGGGACTGACAGAGGGGTTTGGTGTCAGAGAAGCGATGAGTGAGTGTGGTAGCATCCATTTTTCAGAAAAATAAATAGCTTTTGAGAATTGATGTGGCACTTTATGCTAATTAATTGCACAGTTTCATAAGTCATTCTGTTCCAGACCAACCTCTGTGTTATTAGAACTCTTCCCAGTGTGTGGCCTATGTCTGGATCCTTTCATATCACAGTATATACTAATGTTGGGTAAGCACATTCATTTAATTAGCATAAAATGCCACACTGTGCCACCAACAAACAGAGGTTAATTTCTCAAATTCTATTTATGTTACAAACAAATGGCACGCATTTCATATAGGCAGGTTTTAATTCTCTTGAAAATTAAAGAGGACCTGTCACCTTTTCATATCCTATCCTCAATGGAAGACTCCCTCTTGAAAGGATTTAAATATTAGTATTCCCCTCCTCATTAACATAATTCGCTCTAGTGGAAACTGATAGGTTCAAGCAGCTTAGAGGAGCAGTACATTTTTTTATGAAAACATATAAAGTATATATTGTGGGGTGCTTCCTGTTGAATAAAATAAGGGTACTCCCACCTCTGAGAGTATTGCAGAGATATTGTTGTTTTTTTTTTTTAATATTGCAGTGCCCTCTAGTGGTCAAATTCAAATTCTTTATTCTGTTACAATATGATAGAGAGGAAAGTCAGTGACAAACAGTTCTCCATAGAATGTTATAGAAACTGCTGAGACACTTCCTGTAAATTAGAACTATCAGGAAGTAAACACAGTAAATTCACTTCCTGATTATTTTAACAGTTATGACTTTTGAATAAACAACTGACAACAGCGGGAATTACCTTGTTTTACTGAGCAAGAAAAGCTCTATAACATGTAGTTTTTAATTCAAAAAAGTTTACTGCTCCTTTAACCCCTTAAGCACCCTTGATGATCCTGATGTGCCATGGGTTGGCGTGTGATAAGGACCCAGGACCGTTATGGATTTCAGGGCTTCCCACGCAGCTGCACGATGTTCGTGGAGCCCTGATTCAGACAGACAAATTTTTAAAAAATGGTCCGTGGTCCTTAAGTGTCAGCCGTGTGCACACGCGGCCAATCCTTAAGGGGTTAAGAAGATGGAGAGAGGTGCTTTTCTAGACATGTGAGTAATTAGCTGCACAGGCTCTATCAGGCAGCTCAGACAGAGAACACAGCTCTGCTGGAATCAGACTCCACAACTACTAAACCAAAAATCTCTAAAACTATTTATATGATTGAAAAAAAAAAAATCACTCGTTGTAGGCAATTTGAATAGATAACATTAACCCTTTGAGCGCCAGAGGGGTATGAAACACATTGCTCTGCAAAGCATTGCGTACCCCTCTGGCACTCAAAGGGTTTAATGATACTAAAGGTTGTGTAGGTAACAGCTCCACTTTAACTTCAACTAACCCTTCGCGTGCCAGAGGGGTACATTGCAGAGCAAAGCGTTGTGTTCCCCTCTGCCACTCAAAAGGTTATTCTTGAATGCCAGTGCATATAGAGCTTGGCTGGGCAACCTGTGGCTTTCCAGCTGTCGTTGGACTGCAACTTCCATCATTGTCAGCTTATCCTTCAGCTGTGTTTTGGACTACAAGGCCCATCAGCCATAGCCAGCCAGTTTCCAGATGTAGGGACTTTTAGTTCGACAAGAGCTGGGGAACCACATATTGCCCACCCAGGTGTACAGTGCTGTACACATCCAACAATATCATTGCTTATACTACTGAATGTATCTGCAGACTGACCAGTTTGTTTTTATACTGTGTTATATGACTATAGGACTGACAGGGTATACAGAAGGAGTGGGCAGCCTGAGGGCCTCTGTTCATCATTTCCATTATATCTGAGAACTCTCTAGATTTGTCCCGGAGACAGACTGAATTACTGGGTCTCCAGGGACAGATTCGGATTCCACTGTTTGGGGAGTTCATTGTGAGCTCCACCCACTTTCCTTTCCATTCCGCTTACTCCTGCCCCCTTCTGCCCATTTCCCCAACCACCTCTCAACCTTCTAACATCACACACCTTGATTAGGTCCACCCCCTTTAAGAAGCACACCTAGTGATATGGACAATCCCATCCCCAGCCCTGTGAGTTTCTCTGGGGGCAAGTGCAAGAAGATTTCCAGCCATAATCATATAAACATAGAATAAAACCATTCGGCCCATCTAATCTGGCTATTTTTTCTACTGAAAAATCCTCAAACCTTATTTGGTCCTTGGTCTTGTCTTATGTTAAAGGGATAGTAGAAGTGGTAGATAAGTGGAATAGCCTACCAGCAGTGGTAGAAGTTAGTACAGTGACAGAATGTAAGCCTGCATGGGATAGGCATAAGGCTGTCCTTAAAGGGATAGTAATACTTAATTATTACTAATCTCTTTAGTAAAGTCCTATTAAAAATAAATGCAAACCAAGCACACGCAGAAGACCATTTCAGTGAAAGATTTCTTTTTTATTAACGCGATCTTGACTGTGCTGGAGAGCCGCCTGACGGTCGTACGACAGGCTTCCCTGCACTCAGCTAGAACGCTGACTTTGGGGAAGGGGGAGGGCAACTTTAGGAGCGATTATCTCTCAAACCATAAAGGTTTGAGAGATGACACTGGGGGCAATACATTTATTTTTAATAGGACTTTAATATAGGGGTTAGTAATTATTAAGTATTACTATCCCTTTAAGGACAGCCTTATGCCTATCCCATACAGGCTTACATTCTGTCACTGTACTAACTTCTACCACTGCTGGTAGGCTATTACACTTATCTACCACTTCTGCTGGTAGGCTATTCCACCTATCTACTACCCTCTCAGTGAAGTAAAACTTTCTTACATTATACCTAAACCTGTGTTGCTCTTGTTTTAGACTATGGCCTCTTGTCCTAATATTTTTACTCCTTTGAAATGTGCTTCCCTCCTGCACTTTGTTGAATCCCTTCATGTATGTGAATGTTTCTATCATATCCCCTCTCTCTCTTCTCTCCTCCAAGCTATACATGTTCAGATCCTTTAGTCTATGCTGATATTTCTTTTCCTGTAGACCAGTCACCATTTTAGTAGCCCTTCTCTGAATTTTCTCTAGAGTATCTATACCCCTCTGTATTATTTCAGTGGCAGATTGCAGCTTAAAATGCAATGCGTTGTATACCTCTCTGGCACACAAAGGGTTCAGTACTAAGAAAAAAACAGGAGCAAATGAATTACATCATATGAGACACATATACATTTCCCAAATTCCCATTAATTTAAATAGCTGGAATGTAGAGAAGTTTCTAACACACTTTTTTCACAATGTATTGGAGAACATGAGAGCTTTCAACATGTTAATATCCGGTATAAATCATAATGTTTTACTTGTCACCTATGGTGAAATTGGTTTGCTCCAGAATGGCTCCAGTTATTGTTAAAGTGGAACTATCACCCTAAATAAGGTCCCTCCCCCTAATAATTAGGCATATAGCGACAACCTTAGAAACAGTACAATTATCAAGCATAAGTACCGCTTTATTAAGAAATCCTTCTTCTGAGACTGGCGGCCAGGCATGCGGGCAGACATCTTGGTTTAGAGACATCTGCACCCCTACGCTGTCCTTCCTGGTCTCCTTCATTGTATATTAAAGGAGCAGTAAACTTTTTAAAAAAAACACATATTTTATAGAGCGTTTCCTATTGAATAAAACAAGGTCACTCCCATCACTGTCAGATGTTTTATTAAAAAATTATATCCGTTTAAATAACCAGGAAGTGAATTTACTGTGTTTACTTCCTGATAGTTCTAACTGACAGGAAATGGATTTACTGTGTTTACTTCCTGATAGTTCTAACTGACAGGAAGTGACAGGCAGTTTCTATCACATTCTATGGAGAACTGTATGTCTCTGACTTTCCTCTCCATTAGAATCTAACAGGAAATGTAATTAGAATTTGACCACTAGAGGCCACTGCTAATGTAAAAAAACATGGGTTTAAACTGTAATAACTCTGGAAATATAAATCTCTCGGCAGTGGGAGTACCCTTACTTTACTCAATAGGAAAATCCCTACAGTATATATTTTTTCATAAAAAAAGTTTACTGCTCCTTTAAGGTAACAGGAAGTGACTGACGGCACAGGTGTGCAGATGACTCTAAAGCAAGAAGCCTGGCTGTCAGTCTCAGAAGAAGTAGAATTTGTTAATAATGGGGTACTTATGCTGGATAAAAGTACTATTTCTAAGCTTATCGCTATACGAATAATTATTGGAGGGGACTTTATTTAGGGTGCTATTTCCGCTTTAAAAGGGGAGTAAAACAAAGGTACTGGCACTGCTGTTGTTAAATTATCCTATGAACAGCTCTGGTCAGTTGACCATAAATCTCTATAGAATGGTATAGCAACAGCGCCACTGTAACATTTCAGGCCACTGTAATACCGCACCTAAAAAATTAAAGTTTGAGCTGCAATAACTATAACATACCTCACAGCAATGGGCCTTTGTTTTATTCAGGAGGATAAACCCTACAATCTATCTATCTATCTATCTATCTATCTATCTATCTATCTATCTATCTGTCTGTCTCTGTTTATCTATCTATCTTTCTTTCTATCTATCTATCTGATATCTATCTATCTATCTATCTATCTATCTATCTCATATCTATCTATCTATCTATCTATCTATCTCATATCTATCTATCTATCTATCTATCTATCTATCTCAAATCTATCTATCCCATATCTATCTATCTATCTATCTATCTATCTATCTATCTATCTCATATTTATCTATCTATCTATCTATCTATCTATCTATCTATCTATCTATCTCATATCTATCTATCTATCTATCTATCTATCTATCTATCTGTCTCATATCTATCTATCTATCTATCTATCTATCTATCTATCTATCTTTCTTTCTCTCTTTCTTTCTCATATCTATCTATCTGTCTGTCTCTGTTTATCTATCTATCTATCTATCTATCTATCTCATATCTATCTATCTCATATCTATCTATCTATCTATCTATCTATCTATCTATCTATCTCATATCTATCTATCTATCTATCTATCTATCTTTCTTTCTTTCTTTCTCATATCTATCTATCTATCTATCTATCTATCTATCTATATCTATCATGTCTATCTCATATCTATCTATCTATCTATCTATCTATCTATCTATCTATCTATCTATCTCATATCTATCTATCTATCTATCTATCTCATATCTATCTATCTATCTATCTATCTATCTATCTATCTATTTATCTGTCTGTCTCTGTCTATCTATATTTCTTTCTATCTATCTATCTATCTATCTATCTATCTATCTATCTATCTGTCTGTCTGTCTCTGTCTATCTATATTTCTTTCTATCTATCTATCTATCTATCTATCTATCTATCTATCTATCTCATATCTATCTATCTATCTATCTATCTATCTATCTATCTCATATCTATCTTTCTTTCTTTCTCATATCTATCTATCTATCTATCTATCTATCTATCTATCTATCTATCTATATCATGTATATCTCATATCTATCTATCTATCTATCTATCTATCTATCTATCTATCTATATCATGTATATCTCATATCTATCTATCTATCTATCTATCTATCTATCTATCTCATATCTATCTATCTATCTATCTATCTATCTATCTATCTATCTGTCTGTCTCTGTCTATCTATATTTCTTTCTATCTATCTATCTATCTATCTATCTATCTATCTATCTCATATCTTTCTTTCTTTCTTTCTTTCTTTCTTTCTTTCTCATATCTATCTATCTATCTATCTCATATCTATCTATCTATCTATCTATCTATCTATCTATCTATCTCATATCTATCTATCTATCTATCTATCTATCTGTCTGTCTGTCTGTCTGTCTATCTATCTATCTGTCTGTCTGTCTATCTATCTATCTATCTATCTATCTATCTATCTCATATCTATCTATCTATCTATCTATCTATCTATCTATCTATCTATCTGTCTGTCTGTCTATCTATCTATCTATCTATCTATCTATCTATCTATCTATCTATCTCATATCTATCTATCTATCTATCTATCTATCTATCTTAGATTTAAGTATTACTATCCCTTTAATACATCTACTTCAACTACAGTATGGGGGGGTAAACAAATTCAAAACCCCCATTGACTTAACCCTTTAACGACTGGCTGCACAGGGACATTGTGGTCGCTAAAGGACCACGGAGCATTTTTTTTTTAATTCGGATTCCAGACTCCCAGAACAGCGTGCAGCCGCGGGGGAAGCCTTGAATTCCATGACGGTCATAGTACGTCATGAGTTGTTAAGTCAGATCTACCCATGACGTACTATGACTGTCAAGGGTCGTTAAGGGGTTAAATTGAGCTTTTAACCCATTCAGTGTTAAAAAAGGATCACCAAAGCCATGTGAAGCAATATGTTTGAGACCTCCCTGGTATTCAAAGGGTTAAAGGTTCCATAGGTATGTTTATGCGTTCCCTATATTGCTGCTGGTTTGCTCCAGAATTGATAGTCATTTTCTCTTGGTTTATTTACTCTAGGGAAAAGACATGTCAGAGGAGATCTTGTTACATTATATAAGTATATTCAAGGTCAATGCAAGAATCTCTCTGGCAAGCCTTTCATTAAAGGCTGGATTAAATAACCAGGGCCCACCCCTAATGATCAGAGTAAAGGAGATTCCAGCTTCAGCAGAGGAAGGGTTTTTTTACAGTAAGGTCTGTTAAATTGTGGAATTCCTTACCCCAGGATTTGGTAGTTGGAGATACAATGGATACATTTAAGAGAAGATTAGATGAATTTCTAGCAGAATGGAACATATAGGGTTATACTGTGTAATGGTAGGTAAAACAAGCAGATAATACCCATTCTGGAGTCAGGAAAGCTTATATAATTCTCATTTTCTGGCTTATAATGGGGTAAAGGTTGAACTCAATGACCTTGCGTCTTTTTCATCAACCTGATTTACTATGTTATTATGAAACTCTTAATTTATACATAAGTCCCAGTGCTTTATCTGTGCGTTGACAGTGTAAATAATAATGTATCATATGTGGAAGACAACATGAGGTCTTCCAGCTGCTGACAAACTACAGTTCCTTCATCCCTCACCAGCCAATGGCTGTCAGGGATGGTGACAGTTGTAGTCTTGCAGCAGCAGGAGGGGCCTCACATTGCCCATCTCAAGAAGTTTAAAATAATTACACAATGTATGACTGAACATAGATGCCATTTATATGTGCTTACCCCTAAAGAGAGGTTTGGTCTCCTTATGTAGACTGACTTTGACCTCCTGACCTCTCCTTATTTACCTTGACACGCTATCATTAGTGATTAAATTTAATGCAGACTAATCTAATGTAAACATTATCCCCTTAGCATCAGATACAAATATACATACTCAATGTCAATTATACAATGCAATGGTATCATTATCAGTATGTAGATGCTAAATATCATTATAACGATCAGTGTGATCATTATCAGTGTGTAGATACTTGGTACCATTATACAGTGCAGTGTGATTATTATCAGAGTGTAGATACTCAGTACCATTATACAGTGCAGTGTGATCATTATCAGTGTGTAGATACTCAGTACCATTATACAGTGCAGTGTGATCATTATCAGTGTGTAGATACTCAGTACCATTACACAGTGCAGTGTGATTATTATCAGACTGTAGATACTCAGAACCATTATACAGTGTAGTGTGATCACTATCATTGTGTAGATACTCAGTACCATTACACAGCGCAGTGTGATCATTATCAGTGTGTAGATACTCAGCACCATCATACAGTGCAATATGTTCATTATCAGCGTGTAGATACTCAGTACCATTATACAGTGCAGTGTGATCATTATCAGTGTGTAGATACTCAGTACCATTATACAGTACAGTGTGATCATTATCAGTGTGTAGATACTCAGTACCATTATACAGTGTGGTGTGATCATTATTAGTATGTAGATACTCAGTACCATTATACAGTGCAATGTGATCATTATCAGTGTGTGGATACTCAGTACCATTATACAGTGTAGTGTGATCACTATCATTGTGTAGATACTCACTACCATTACACAGTGCAGTGTGATTATTATCAGTGTGTAGATACTCGGTACCATTATGCAGTGCAGTGTAATCAGTATCAGTGTGTAGATACTCAGTACCATTATACAGTGCAGTGTGATCATTCTCAGTGTGTAGATACTCAGTACCATTATACAGTGCAGTGTGATTATTATCAATGTGTAGATACTCAGTACCATTATACAGTGCAGTGTGATCAGTATCAGTGTGTAGATACTCAGTACCATTATACAGTGCAGTGTGATTATTATCAATGTGTAGATACTCAGGGCCGGATTTACATCTCAGGAGCCTGTAGGCACAGAAATCTGAAGCGCCCCCCCATTGGCCATCTCCACAATGCTCCAAATCTTCATATTGCCCTCACATTGCCCCATCATCTCCACATTGCCCCATCAACTCTATATTGCCCTCACATTGCCCTCATCAGCTCCACATTGCCCTCATATTGCCCCATCATCTCAACATTGCCCCCATCAACTCCATATCGCTCCCATCAACTCCATATTGCCCTCACATTCCCCCCATCAGCTCCACATTGCCCTCATATTGCCCATCATCTCAACATTGCCCCCATCAACTCCATATTACCCCCATTAGCTCTACATTGCCCCCCCCACAGATCCATATTCCCCCATAATCTCAACATTACCCCATCAAGTCCATATTGCCCCCATCAGCTCCACATTGCCCCCATCACCTCTACATTGCCCCCATCAGCTCCACATTGTCCTCACATTGCCCCCCACCAGCTCTACATTGCCCCTATCAGCTCTAGATTGCCCTCATATTGCCCCATCAGCTCCACATTGCCCTCATCAGTTCTACATTTCCCCCCATCTCCTCTACTTTGCCCCCTATCAGCTCCACATTAAGCCTCACATTCTCCCCCCATCCGTTGCCTACCTCCCTGGTGGTCCAGCGACAGGAGAGATCTGTGCTTCTGCACAGACCTACAGCTGCTGGAGCTCCCGCGCGGTCTTCTCTTTAGTAATGCAGAGCGCTGGGAGATAATGTCATCTCCCAGCGCTCTGCAATACTAAAGAGCCTGGGGAGCTCAGCAGATACAGGTCTGTGAGGTACAGACCTTACAATGTGGCGGGCAGTGCAGCACGGCACGCCATGCCACTTAAAAAAAAAAATCAAAATAAAATGTCAATTGCAATGGCAGGCATCCCTCTGTAGGGAGCGTCTGTAGGCAGATGCCTACACTGCCTTATGGAAAATCCGGCCCTGTTGATACTCAGTACCATTATGCAGTGCAGTGTGATCAGTATCAGTGTGTAGATACTCAGTACCATTATACAGTGCAGTGTGATTATTATCAGAGTGTAGATACTCAGTACCATTATACAGAGCAGTGTGAATATTACCAGAGTGTAGATACTCAGTACCATTATACAGTGCAGTATCATCATTATCAGTGTATAGATACTCAGTACCATTATACAGTGCAGTGTGATCATTATCAGTGTGTAGCTACTCAGCACCATTATACAGAGCAGTGAGATCATTATCAGTGTGTAGATACTCAGTACCATTATACAGAGCTGTATGAGCATTATCGGTGTGTAGATACTCAGTACCATTATACAGTACAGTGTGATCAGTATCAGTGTGTAGACACTCAGATACTCAGTACCATTATACAGAGCGGTGTGATCATTATCAGTGTGTAGATACTCAGTACCATTATACAGTACAGTGTGATCAGTATCAGTGTGTAGATACTCAGATACTCAGTACCATTATACAGAGCAGTGTGATCAGTATCAGTGTGTAGATAGTCAGTACCAGTATTCAGTACAGTGTGATTATTATCAGTGTGTAGATACTCGGTACCATTATACAGTGCGGTGCGATCACTATCGGTGTGTAGATACTCGGTACCATTATACAGTGCGGTGCGATCACTATCGGTGTGTAGATACTCGGTACCATTATACAGAGCAGTGTGATCATTATCAGTGTGTAGATACTCAGTACCATTATACAGAGCAGTGTGATCATTACCAGTTTGTAGATACTCAGTACTATTATACAGTGCGGTGTGATCAGTATCAGTGTGTAGATACTCAGTACCATTATACAGAGCAATGTGATCATTATCAGTGTGTAGATACTCAGTACCATTATACAGTGCAGTGTGATCAGTATCAGTGTGTAGATACTCAGTACCATTATACAGTGCAGTGTGATGATTATCAGTGTGTAGATACTCGGTACCATTATACAGAGCAGTGTGATCATTATCAGTGTGTAGATACTCGGTACCATTAAACAGTGCAGTGTGATCATTATCAGTGTGTAGATACTCGGTACCATTACACAGTGCAGTGTGATCATTATCAGTGTGTAGATACTCAGTATCATTATACAGTGCAGTGTGATCATTATCAGTGTGTAGATACTCGGTACCATTATACAGAGCAGCGTGATCATTATCAGTGTGTGGATACTCGGTACCATTATACAGTGCAGTGTGATCATTATCAATGTGTGGATACTCAGTACCATTATACAGTGCAGTGTGATCATTATCAGTGTGTAGATACTCAGTACCATTATACAGTGCAGTGTGATCATTATCAGTGTGTAGATACTCAGTACCATTATACAGTGCAGTGTGATCATTATCAGTGTGTTGATACTCAGTACCATTATACAGCGCAGTGTGATCAGTATCAGTGTGTAGATACTCAGTACCATTATACAGTGCAGTGTGATCATTATCAGTGTGTAGATACTCAGTACCATTATACAGTGCAGTGTGATCATTATCAGTGTGTAGATACTCAGTACCATTATACAGTGCAGTGTGATCATTATCAGTGTGTGGATACTCAGTACCATTATACAGCGCAGTGTGATCAGTATCAGTGTGTAGATACTCAATACCATTATACAGAGCAGTGTGATCATTATCAGTGTGTAGATACTCAGTACCATTATACAGTGCAGTGTGATCAGTATCAGTGTGTAGATACTCAGTACCATTATACAGTTCAGTGTGATCAGTATCAGTGTGTATATACTCAGTACCATTATACAGCGCAGTGTGATCAGTATCAGTGTGTAGATACTCAGTACCATTATACAGTGCAGTGTGATAATTATCAGTGTGTAGATACTCAGCACCATTATACAGTGCAGTGTGATCATTATCAGTGTGTAGATACTCAGTACCATTATACAGTGCAGTGTGATCATTATCAGTGTGTAGATACTCAGCACCATTATACAGTGCAGTGTGATCATTATCAGTGTGTAGATACTCAGTACCATTATACAGTGCAGTGTGATCATTATCAGCGTGTAGATATCAGTACCATTATACAGTGCAGTGTGATCATTATCAGTGTATAGATACTCAGTAACATTATACAGTGCAGTGTGATCAGTATCAGTGTGTAGATACTCAGTACCATTATACAGTGCTGTGTGATCAGTATCAGTGTGTAGATACTCAGTACCATTATACAGTGCAGTGTGATCATTATCAGTGTGCAGATACTCAGTATCATTATACAGTGCAGTGTGATCAGTATCAGTGTGTAGATACTCAGTACCATTATACAGTACAGTGTGATCATTATCAGTGTGTAGATACTCAGTACCATTATACAGTACAGTGTGATTATTATCAGTGTGTAGATACTCAGTACCATTATACAGTGCAGTGTGATCAGTATCAGCGTGTAGATACTCAGTACCATTATACAGAGCAGTGTGATCAGTATCAGCGTGTAGATACTCAGTACCATTATACAGTGCAGTGTGATCAGTATCAGTGTGTAGATACTCAGTACCATTATACAGAGCAGTGTGATCATTATCAGTGTGTAGATACTCAGTATCATTATAGAGTGCAGTGTAATCATTATCAGTGTGTAGATACTCAGTACCATTATACAGCGCAGTGTGATCAGTATCAGTGTGTAGATACTCAGTACCATTATACAGAGCAGTGTGATCATTATCAGTGTGTAGATACTCTACCATTATACAGTGCAGTGTGATCATTATCAGTGTGTAGATACTCAGTACCATTATACAGTACAGTGTGATCATTATCAGTGTGTAGATACTCAGTACCATTATACAGTGTGGTGTGATCATTATTAGTATGTAGATACTCAGTACTATTATACAGTGCGGTGTGATCATTATCAGTGTGTGGATACTCAGTACCATTATACAGTGTAGTGTGATCACTATCATTGTGTAGATACTCACTACCATTACACAGTGCAGTGTGATTATTATCAGTGTGTAGATACTCGGTACCATTATGCAGTGCAGTGTAATCAGTATCAGTGTGTAGATACTCAGTACCATTATACAGTGCAGTGTGATCATTCTCAGTGTGTAGATACTCAGTACCATTATACAGTGCAGTGTGATTATTATCAATGTGTAGATACTCAGTACCATTATACAGTGCAGTGTGATCAGTATCAGTGTGTAGATACTCAGTACCATTATACAGTGCAGTGTGATTATTATCAATGTGTAGATACTCAGGGCCGGATTTACATCTCAGGAGCCTGTAGGCACAGAAATCTGAAGCGCCCCCCCATTGGCCATCTCCACAATGCTCCAAATCTTCATATTGCCCTCACATTGCCCCATCATCTCCACATTGCCCCATCAACTCTATATTGCCCTCACATTGCCCTCATCAGCTCCACATTGCCCTCATATTGCCCCATCATCTCAACATTGCCCCCATCAACTCCATATCGCTCCCATCAACTCCATATTGCCCTCACATTCCCCCCATCAGCTCCACATTGCCCTCATATTGCCCATCATCTCAACATTGCCCCCATCAACTCCATATTACCCCCATTAGCTCTACATTGCCCCCCCCACAGATCCATATTCCCCCATAATCTCAACATTACCCCATCAAGTCCATATTGCCCCCATCAGCTCCACATTGCCCCCATCACCTCTACATTGCCCCCATCAGCTCCACATTGTCCTCACATTGCCCCCCACCAGCTCTACATTGCCCCTATCAGCTCTAGATTGCCCTCATATTGCCCCATCAGCTCCACATTGCCCTCATCAGTTCTACATTTCCCCCCATCTCCTCTACTTTGCCCCCTATCAGCTCCACATTAAGCCTCACATTCTCCCCCCATCCGTTGCCTACCTCCCTGGTGGTCCAGCGACAGGAGAGATCTGTGCTTCTGCACAGACCTACAGCTGCTGGAGCTCCCGCGCGGTCTTCTCTTTAGTAATGCAGAGCGCTGGGAGATAATGTCATCTCCCAGCGCTCTGCAATACTAAAGAGCCTGGGGAGCTCAGCAGATACAGGTCTGTGAGGTACAGACCTTACAATGTGGCGGGCAGTGCAGCACGGCACGCCATGCCACTTAAAAAAAAAAATCAAAATAAAATGTCAATTGCAATGGCAGGCATCCCTCTGTAGGGAGCGTCTGTAGGCAGATGCCTACACTGCCTTATGGAAAATCCGGCCCTGTTGATACTCAGTACCATTATGCAGTGCAGTGTGATCAGTATCAGTGTGTAGATACTCAGTACCATTATACAGTGCAGTGTGATTATTATCAGAGTGTAGATACTCAGTACCATTATACAGAGCAGTGTGAATATTACCAGAGTGTAGATACTCAGTACCATTATACAGTGCAGTATCATCATTATCAGTGTATAGATACTCAGTACCATTATACAGTGCAGTGTGATCATTATCAGTGTGTAGCTACTCAGCACCATTATACAGAGCAGTGAGATCATTATCAGTGTGTAGATACTCAGTACCATTATACAGAGCTGTATGAGCATTATCGGTGTGTAGATACTCAGTACCATTATACAGTACAGTGTGATCAGTATCAGTGTGTAGACACTCAGATACTCAGTACCATTATACAGAGCGGTGTGATCATTATCAGTGTGTAGATACTCAGTACCATTATACAGTACAGTGTGATCAGTATCAGTGTGTAGATACTCAGATACTCAGTACCATTATACAGAGCAGTGTGATCAGTATCAGTGTGTAGATAGTCAGTACCAGTATTCAGTACAGTGTGATTATTATCAGTGTGTAGATACTCGGTACCATTATACAGTGCGGTGCGATCACTATCGGTGTGTAGATACTCGGTACCATTATACAGTGCGGTGCGATCACTATCGGTGTGTAGATACTCGGTACCATTATACAGAGCAGTGTGATCATTATCAGTGTGTAGATACTCAGTACCATTATACAGAGCAGTGTGATCATTACCAGTTTGTAGATACTCAGTACTATTATACAGTGCGGTGTGATCAGTATCAGTGTGTAGATACTCAGTACCATTATACAGAGCAATGTGATCATTATCAGTGTGTAGATACTCAGTACCATTATACAGTGCAGTGTGATCAGTATCAGTGTGTAGATACTCAGTACCATTATACAGTGCAGTGTGATGATTATCAGTGTGTAGATACTCGGTACCATTATACAGAGCAGTGTGATCATTATCAGTGTGTAGATACTCGGTACCATTAAACAGTGCAGTGTGATCATTATCAGTGTGTAGATACTCGGTACCATTACACAGTGCAGTGTGATCATTATCAGTGTGTAGATACTCAGTATCATTATACAGTGCAGTGTGATCATTATCAGTGTGTAGATACTCGGTACCATTATACAGAGCAGCGTGATCATTATCAGTGTGTGGATACTCGGTACCATTATACAGTGCAGTGTGATCATTATCAATGTGTGGATACTCAGTACCATTATACAGTGCAGTGTGATCATTATCAGTGTGTAGATACTCAGTACCATTATACAGTGCAGTGTGATCATTATCAGTGTGTAGATACTCAGTACCATTATACAGTGCAGTGTGATCATTATCAGTGTGTTGATACTCAGTACCATTATACAGCGCAGTGTGATCAGTATCAGTGTGTAGATACTCAGTACCATTATACAGTGCAGTGTGATCATTATCAGTGTGTAGATACTCAGTACCATTATACAGTGCAGTGTGATCATTATCAGTGTGTAGATACTCAGTACCATTATACAGTGCAGTGTGATCATTATCAGTGTGTGGATACTCAGTACCATTATACAGCGCAGTGTGATCAGTATCAGTGTGTAGATACTCAGTACCATTATACAGAGCAGTGTGATCATTATCAGTGTGTAGATACTCAGTACCATTATACAGTGCAGTGTGATCAGTATCAGTGTGTAGATACTCAGTACCATTATACAGTTCAGTGTGATCAGTATCAGTGTGTATATACTCAGTACCATTATACAGCGCAGTGTGATCAGTATCAGTGTGTAGATACTCAGTACCATTATACAGTGCAGTGTGATAATTATCAGTGTGTAGATACTCAGCACCATTATACAGTGCAGTGTGATCATTATCAGTGTGTAGATACTCAGTACCATTATACAGTGCAGTGTGATCATTATCAGTGTGTAGATACTCAGCACCATTATACAGTGCAGTGTGATCATTATCAGTGTGTAGATACTCAGTACCATTATACAGTGCAGTGTGATCATTATCAGCGTGTAGATATCAGTACCATTATACAGTGCAGTGTGATCATTATCAGTGTATAGATACTCAGTAACATTATACAGTGCAGTGTGATCAGTATCAGTGTGTAGATACTCAGTACCATTATACAGTGCTGTGTGATCAGTATCAGTGTGTAGATACTCAGTACCATTATACAGTGCAGTGTGATCATTATCAGTGTGCAGATACTCAGTATCATTATACAGTGCAGTGTGATCAGTATCAGTGTGTAGATACTCAGTACCATTATACAGTACAGTGTGATCATTATCAGTGTGTAGATACTCAGTACCATTATACAGTACAGTGTGATTATTATCAGTGTGTAGATACTCAGTACCATTATACAGTGCAGTGTGATCAGTATCAGCGTGTAGATACTCAGTACCATTATACAGAGCAGTGTGATCAGTATCAGCGTGTAGATACTCAGTACCATTATACAGTGCAGTGTGATCAGTATCAGTGTGTAGATACTCAGTACCATTATACAGAGCAGTGTGATCATTATCAGTGTGTAGATACTCAGTATCATTATAGAGTGCAGTGTAATCATTATCAGTGTGTAGATACTCAGTACCATTATACAGCGCAGTGTGATCAGTATCAGTGTGTAGATACTCAGTACCATTATACAGAGCAGTGTGATCATTATCAGTGTGTAGATACTCTACCATTATACAGTGCAGTGTGATCATTATCAGTGTGTAGATACTCAGTACCACTATACAGTGCAGTGTGATCAGTATCAGTATGTAGATACTCAGTACCATTATACAGTACAGTGTGATCAGTATCAGTGTGTAGATACTCAGTACCATTATACAGTGCAGTGTGATCATTATCGGTGTGTAGATACTCAGTACCATTATACAGTGCAGTGTGATCATTATCAGTGTGTAGATATTCAGTACCATTATACAGTGCAGTGTGATCATTATCAGTGTGTAGATACTCAGTACCATTATGCAGTGCAGTGTGATCATTATCAGTGTGTAGATACTCAGTACTATTATACAGAGCAGTGTAATCATTATCAGTGTGTAGATGCTCAATACCATTATACAGAGCAGTGTGATGAGTATCAGTGTGTAGATACTCAGTACAATTATACAGTGCAGTGTGATCATTATCAGTGTGTAGATACTCAGTACCATTATACAGTGCAGTGTGATTATTATCAGAGTGTAGATACTCAGTACCATTATACAGAGCAGTGTGAATATTACCAGAGTGTAGATACTCAGTACCATTATACAGTGCAGTATCATCATTATCAGTGTATAGATACTCAGTACCATTATACAGTGCAGTGTGATCATTATCAGTGTGTAGCTACTCATCACCATTATACAGAGCAGTGAGATCATTATCAGTGTGTAGATACTCAGTACCATTATACAGAGCTGTATGATCATTATCGGTGTGTAGATACTCAGTACCATTATACAGTACAGTGTGATCAGTATCAGTGTGTAGACACTCAGATACTCAGTACCATTATACAGAGCGGTGTGATCATTATCAGTGTGTAGATACTCAGTACCATTATACAGTACAGTGTGATCAGTATCAGTGTGTAGATACTCATATACTCAGTACCATTATACAGAGCAGTGTGATCAGTATCAGTGTGTAGATAGTCAGTACCAGTATTCAGTACAGTGTGATTATTATCAGTGTGTAGATACTCGGTACCATTATACAGTGCGGTGCGATCACTATCGGTGTGTAGATACTCAGTACCATTATACAGTGCGGTGCGATCACTATCGGTGTGTAGATACTCGGTACCATTATACAGAGCAGTGTGATCATTATCAGTGTGTAGATACTCAGTACCATTATACAGAGCAGTGTGATCATTACCAGTTTGTAGATACTCAGTACTATTATACAGTGCGGTGTGATCAGTATCAGTGTGTAGATACTCAGTACCATTATACAGAGCAATGTGATCATTATCAGTGTGTAGATACTCAGTACCATTATACAGTGCAGTGTGATCAGTATCAGTGTGTAGATACTCAGTACCATTATACAGTGCAGTGTGATGATTATCAGTGTGTAGATACTCTGTACCATTATACAGAGCAGTGTGATCATTATCAGTGTGTAGATACTCGGTACCATTAAACAGTGCAGTGTGATCATTATCAGTGTGTAGATACTCGGTACCATTACACAGTGCAGTGTGATCATTATCAGTGTGTAGATACTCAGTATCATTATACAGTGCAGTGTGATCATTATCAGTGTGTAGATACTCGGTACCATTATACAGAGCAGCGTGATCATTATCAGTGTGTGGATACTCGGTACCATTATACAGTGCAGTGTGATCATTATCAATGTGTAGATACTCAGTACCATTATACAGCGCAGTGTGATCAGTATCAGTGTGTAGATACTCAGTACCATTATACAGTGCAGTGTGATCATTATCAGTGTGTAGATACTCAGTACCATTATACAGTGCAGTGTGATCATTATCAGTGTGTGGATACTCAGTACCATTATACAGCGCAGTGTGATCAGTATCAGTGTGTAGATACTCAGTACCATTATACAGAGCAGTGTGATCATTATCAGTGTGTAGATACTCAGTACCATTATACAGTGCAGTGTGATCAGTATCAGTGTGTAGATACTCAGTACCATTATACAGTGCAGTGTGATCAGTATCAGTGTGTATATACTCAGTACCATTATACAGCGCAGTGTGATCAGTATCAGTGTGTAGATACTCAGTACCATTATACAGTGCAGTGTGATCATTATCAGTGTGTAGATACTCAGCACCATTATACAGTGCAGTGTGATCATTATCAGTGTGTAGATACTCAGTACCATTATACAGTGCAGTGTGATCATTATCAGTGTGTAGATACTCAGCACCATTATACAGTGCAGTGTGATCATTATCAGTGTGTAGATACTCAGTACCATTATACAGTGCAGTGTGATCATTATCAGCGTGTAGATATCAGTACCATTATACAGTGCAGTGTGATCATTATCAGTGTATAGATACTCAGTAACATTATACAGTGCAGTGTGATCAGTATCAGTGTGTAGATACTCAGTACCATTATACAGTGCTGTGTGATCAGTATCAGTGTGTAGATACTCAGTACCATTATACAGTGCAGTGTGATCAATATCAGTGTGCAGATACTCAGTATCATTATACAGTGCAGTGTGATCAGTATCAGTGTGTAGATACTCAGTACCATTATACAGTACAGTGTGATCATTATCAGTGTGTAGATACTCAGTACCATTATACAGTACAGTGTGATCATTATCAGTGTGTAGATACTCAGTACCATTATACAGTGCAGTGTGATCAGTATCAGCGTGTAGATACTCAGTACCATTATACAGAGCAGTGTGATCAGTATCAGCGTGTAGATACTCAGTACCATTATACAGTGCAGTGTGATCAGTATCAGTGTGTAGATACTCAGTACCATTATACAGAGCAGTGTGATCATTATCAGTGTGTAGATACTCAGTACCATTATACAGTGCAGTGTGATCATTATCATTGTGTAGATACTCAGTACCATTATAGAGTGCAGTGTAATCATTATCAGTGTGTAGATACTCAGTACCATTATACAGCGCAGTGTGATCAGTATCAGTGTGTAGATACTCAGTACCATTATACAGAGCAGTGTGATCATTATCAGTGTGTAGATACTCAGTACCATTATACAGTACAGTGTGATCAGTATCAGTGTGTAGATACTCAGTACCATTATACAGTGCTGTGTGATCATTATCAGTGTGTAGATACTCAGTACCATTATACAGAGCAGTGTGATCAGTATCAGCGTGTAGATACTCAGTACCATTATACAGTGCAGTGTGATCATTATCAGTGTGTAGATACTCTACCATTATACAGTGCAGTGTGATCATTATCAGTGTGTAGATACTCAGTACCACTATACAGTGCAGTGTGATCAGTATCAGTATGTAGATACTCAGTACCATTATACAGTACAGTGTGATCAGTATCAGTGTGTAGATACTCAGTACCATTATACAGTGCAGTGTGATCATTATCGGTGTGTAGATACTCAGTACCATTATACAGTGCAGTGTGATCATTATCAGTGTGTAGATACTCAGTACCATTATACAGTGCAGTGTGATCATTATCAGTGTGTAGATACTCAGTACCATTATACAGTGCAGTGTGATCATTATCAGTGTGTAGATACTCAGTACTATTATACAGAGCAGTGTAATCATTATCAGTGTGTAGATGCTCAATACCATTATACAGAGCAGTGTGATGAGTATCAGTGTGTAGATACTCAGTACAATTATACAGTGCAGTGTGATCATTATCAGTGTGTAGATACTCAGTACTATTATACAGAGCAGTGTGATCATTATCAGTGTGTAGATACTCAGTACCATTATACAGTGCAGTGTGATCAGTATCAGTGCGTAGATACTCAGTATCATTATACAGTACAGTGTGATCATTATCAGTGTGTAGATACTCAGTACCATTATACAGAGCAGTGTGATCAGTATCAGTGTGTACATAGTCAGTACCAGCATTCAGTACAGTGTGATTATTATCAGTGTGTAGATACTCGGTACCATTATACAGTGCGGTGCGATCACTATCGGTGTGTAGATACTCGGTACCATTATACAGTGCGGTGCGATCACTATCGGTGTGTAGATACTCGGTACCATTATACAGAGCAGTGTGATCATTATCAGTGTGTAGATACTCAGTACCATTATACAGAGCAGTGTGATCATTACCAGTTTGTAGATACTCAGTACTATTATACAGTGCGGTGTGATCAGTATCAGTGTGTAGATACTCAGTACCATTATACAGAGCAATGTGATCATTATCAGTGTGTAGATACTCAGTACCATTATACAGTGCAGTGTGATCAGTATCAGTGTGTAGATACTCAGTACCATTATACAGTGCAGTGTGATCATTATCAGTGTGTAGATACTCGGTACCATTATACAGAGCAGTGTGATCATTATCAGTGTGTAGATACTCGGTACCATTAAACAGTGCAGTGTGATCATTATCAGTGTGTAGATACTCGGTACCATTACACAGTGCAGTGTGATCATTATCAGTGTGTAGATACTCAGTATCATTATACAGTGCAGTGTGATCATTATCAGTGTGTAGATACTCGGTATCATTATACAGTGCAGTGTGATCATTATCAGTGTGTAGATACTCGGTACCATTATACAGAGCAGCGTGATCATTATCAGTGTGTGGATACTCGGTACCATTATACAGTGCAGTGTGATCATTATCAATGTGTGGATACTCAGTACCATTATACAGTGCAGTGTGATCATTATCAGTGTGTAGATACTCAGTACCATTATACAGTGCAGTGTGATCATTATCAGTGTGTAGATACTCAGTACCATTATACAGTGCAGTGTGATCATTATCAGTGTGTTGATACTCAGTACCATTATACAGCGCAGTGTGATCAGTATCAGTGTGTAGATACTCAGTACCATTATACAGTGCAGTGTGATCATTATCAGTGTGTAGATACTCAGTACCATTATACAGTGCAGTGTGATCATTATCAGTGTGTGGATACTCAGTACCATTATACAGCGCAGTGTGATCAGTATCAGTGTGTAGATACTCAGTACCATTATACAGAGCAGTGTGATCATTATCAGTGTGTAGATACTCAGTACCATTATACAGCGCAGTGTGATCAGTATCAGTGTGTAGATACTCAGTACCATTATACAGTGCAGTGTGATCAGTATCAGTGTGTATATACTCAGTACCATTATACAGCGCAGTGTGATCAGTATCAGTGTGTAGATACTCAGTACCATTATACAGTGCAGTGTGATCATTATCAGTGTGTAGATACTCTACCATTATACAGTGCAGTGTGATCATTATCAGCGTGTAGATATCTACCATTATACAGTGCAGTGTGATCATTATCAGTGTATAGATACTCAGTAACATTATACAGTGCAGTGTGATCAGTATCAGTGTGTAGATACTCAGTACCATTATACAGTGCTGTGTGATCAGTATCAGTGTGTAGATACTCAGTACCATTATACAGTGCAGTGTGATCAGTATCAGTGTGTAGATACTCAGTATCATTATACAGTACAGTGTGATCATTATCAGTGTGTAGATACTCAGTACCATTATACAGTACAGTGTGATCATTATCAGTGTGTAGATACTCAGTACCATTATACAGTGCAGTGTGATCAGTATCAGCGTGTAGATACTCAGTACCATTATACAGAGCAGTGTGATCAGTATCAGCGTGTAGATACTCAGTACCATTATACAGTGCAGTGTGATCAGTATCAGTGTGTAGATACTCAGTACCATTATACAGAGCAGTGTGATCATTATCAGTGTGTAGATACTCAGTACCATTATACAGTGCAGTGTGATCATTATCATTGTGTAGAT
Source organism: Rhinophrynus dorsalis (assembly GCA_037306005.1). Taxonomy (NCBI): domain Eukaryota; kingdom Metazoa; phylum Chordata; class Amphibia; order Anura; family Rhinophrynidae; genus Rhinophrynus; species Rhinophrynus dorsalis. The sequence goes on along the minus strand of CM074721.1, from coordinate 519,901,995 downwards.
ACTCAGTACCATTATAGAGTGCAGTGTAATCATTATCAGTGTGTAGATACTCAGTACCATTATACAGCGCAGTGTGATCAGTATCAGTGTGTAGATACTCAGTACCATTATACAGAGCAGTGTGATCATTATCAGTGTGTAGATACTCAGTACCATTATACAGTACAGTGTGATCAGTATCAGTGTGTAGATACTCAGTACCATTATACAGTGCTGTGTGATCATTATCAGTGTGTAGATACTCAGTACCATTATACAGAGTAGTGTGATCAGTATCAGCGCGTAGATACTCAGTACCATTATACAGTGCAGTGTGATCATTATCGGTGTGTAGATACTCTACCATTATACAGTGCAGTGTGATCATTATCAGTGTGTAGATACTCAGTACCACTATACAGTGCAGTGTGATCAGTATCAGTATGTAGATACTTAGTACCATTATACAGTACAGTGTGATCAGTATCAGTGTGTAGATACTCAGTACCATTATACAGTGCAGTGTGATCATTATCGGTGTGTAGATACTCAGTACCATTATACAGTGCAGTGTGATCATTATCAGTGTGTAGATACTCAGTACCATTATACAGTGCAGTGTGATCATTATCAGTGTGTAGATACTCAGTACCATTATACAGTGCAGTGTGATCATTATCAGTGTGTAGATACTCAGTACTATTATACAGAGCAGTGTAATCATTATCAGTGTGTAGATGCTCAATACCATTATACAGAGCAGTGTGATGAGTATCAGTGTGTAGATACTCAGTACAATTATACAGTGCAGTGTGATCATTATCAGTGTGTAGATACTCAGTACTATTATACAGAGCAGTGTGATCATTATCAGTGTGTAGATACTCAGTACCATTATACAGTGCAGTGTGATCAGTATCAGTGCGTAGATACTCAGTATCATTATACAGTACAGTGTGATCATTATCAGTGTGTAGATACTCAGTACCATTATACACAGCAGTGTGATCAGTATCAGTGTGTACATAGTCAGTACCAGTATTCAGTACAGTGTGATTATTATCAGTGTGTAGATACTCGGTACCATTATACAGTGCGGTGCGATCACTATCGGTGTGTAGATACTCGGTACCATTATACAGTGCGGTGCGATCACTATCGGTGTGTAGATACTCGGTACCATTATACAGAGCAGTGTGATCATTATCAGTGTGTAGATACTCAGTACCATTATACAGAGCAGTGTGATCATTACCAGTTTGTAGATACTCAGTACTATTATACAGTGCGGTGTGATCAGTATCAGTGTGTAGATACTCAGTACCATTATACAGAGCAATGTGATCATTATCAGTGTGTAGATACTCAGTACCATTATACAGTGCAGTGTGATCAGTATCAGTGTGTAGATACTCAGTACCATTATACAGTGCAGTGTGATCATTATCAGTGTGTAGATACTCGGTACCATTATACAGAGCAGTGTGATCATTATCAGTGTGTAGATACTCGGTACCATTAAACAGTGCAGTGTGATCATTATCAGTGTGTAGATACTCGGTACCATTATACAGAGCAGCGTGATCATTATCAGTGTGTGGATACTCGGTACCATTATACAGTGCAGTGTGATCATTATCAGGGGAGGGCTGGCAACTTTTGGCCTGGGGGGCAAATATAATCAAGTGGCCCATTTCTACTATCACTCCAGCCCATCGTCCCAGCCAACCCCCTTTTTGTTAAGTTTTTACTTGGCATTAATGATGTGAAGCAAGGTAGGTGATACCACAGAGCTTGCAGTATTACAAATCACTGATCTTACAATTGAAATGGAGCTACGAAGTGATACCACAGAGTTTACAACTGAAATGGTGATGCACTAGTGATACCATAGAGTTTACAATTGAAATGGTGCTACATTAGTGATACCACAGAGCTTACTACGTTGTCAGTCTACAACTCTCATTGTTCTCAATCAGCAAATAGCTGGCTCTAGATAATTAGCGATGTAGTTCACTAACAGTGGGAAGGCCACAGTTTGCCCATCCCTGCTCTGTCTAGAGTAAGGGTAGCTACCAATAATGCAGGTTTTCAAGATATCCCAGATAAATCAAATGTGGACTAATTAGCGGCTCAGTCACTTTTATTAATCCACCTGTGCTCATTCAGGGATATCCTGAAAATGTGCACTGCTGGTAGCTCTTAAAGTCCAGGGTGACTACTCCTGGCCTAAAGTCATGTGTGTGTGTATAAAATATATACCACAGGGCACCTTATACTGACACGCATTCACACTCCAGGGCCCTTCACACAAACACGCACACACATACCTCCCAACATTTCATATTGGCAAAGAGGGACAATTTTGTTTTAGGGGGTGTTACTGGGGGTGTGGCTGGTGGCGGGGCATTATTAGAATTTTTAGGCTGTTTCATGACCTATTGACACCTCCTTCTGTTACCTAATAAATAACTTATAACAAGACCAAAAGTATTTTATTTAAGCACACTAATTTATAAACACATATACTGACGTTTATAGAAACATTAATGTGAGTTTTATTGCTGTGGAGCAATGTGATACACTTATATACACACCACACAATCTGATTTCCTAAAAAGAGGGACATTTGGGTGGGAAAGAGGGACAGAGGGATTTGGGTCTAAAAGAGGGACTGTCCTTCCTAAAGAGGGACACTTGGGAGGTATGCACACATGTGCACAGATCTGATTTTTAAACTTTTAAATTATTTCAATTTAACACAGTTATTTTTGAGATACCACAGAGCTTACAATTGAAATATGGCTTCACTAGTGATATCTCAGAGCTTACAATAGAAATGAAGCTACACTATTGCTACCACAGAGCTTACATTTGAAATGGGACACCAATAGTGATATCACAGAGCTTACAATTGAAATGGTGCTGCACAACGATACCAGAGCTTTCAAATATATTATGTTATATTATTGATACTGCAGAGCTTACGACTGAAATTAATCTACACTGCTGATACCGCAGGGCTAACAACTGAAACAGAACTACACTAGTGTTCCACAGAGCTTACAATTCTATGAGTGTCACTGAGGGGAGAAAGAAAGAGGGCAAAAGAGGAGAGAAAGGGAGAGAAGAAATAAAAGGGGGAGGGCAAGATGAAGAAAAGAGAGGTGAGGAATAAAGGCAAAGGACAGATAAGGGGAAGAGAGGGGGGATGGGATTAATATGGGCAATGGGGTGGGGAGATATAGGAGAGTGGGATAATTGAGAGGGGGACACATCACACATATGAACCCTTTGAGTGCCAGAGAGAGGTCCAATGGCTGACACCATGATGGCACTGAAAGGATTAAGGGACACATTCAATGAGCCTCAGCTCCATTTTCTACCCATCCCAGAAGCCTTATGAATGCCAATGGGTCATGCAAAGCACAACCCACTGGTGATCAAATGGTTAAAGGGAAGGTTAGAAAAGGGAAGTGCAGTCTCATGTATTTTTTCTTTACCCCCTACACCCCCATTATGCAGATGTCGATACTTCAATGAAGAGCACCATGAGAACATTAAAACTGCAGTGTGTGCTGGGTACCTCTATTTAACCTCAGTTAGAGCACCAATTTCAAAACATGCTCAGTGACTGACAGCATGCCTGAACTTAGCACAACAATGTGAGGTTACCTGTCCGAAAAAGAAATGCCTACTAACTGCTGCACTGTCCCTGCGGTTGAGAAACACTGACCTAGGGCAACGAGACTATTCACGGTGAGATCCTGAGATTTAGGTCAAACCCTGCGAACTCCAACATATGACTACATTACAATAACAAAATTCATCAGCAAGACAAGAATAGTTTGCACAGATCTTGCATACAAACGCAAAGGAATGGTATGAATTGCCAGTACACTCCCACATTGCCCACTTCTTGTCACACATGGTGCAAAGCAGACATAAATGTGTACAAAAAGGTAATGATCAGGTGCAGTACACAAGAACAGTTCTTTACATTTTTTAGAGCAAGACTGGATTTGTGCTTTCTCCTTACATACATATACTGTTGCCCATGCAACACAAATGTGCTTGTACACAAAATGTGTACCCCCTTGGATGCTAAAGACAAAGGTGTGGATGAAGCTAGTATCCAATGGGTTAAATAACCACCACCACAGACAATTAAAATTCAAGCTAAACAAGAAACACAAGCTACATTTAACCCTTTGTGTACCAGAGGTTTGTGTGAGGTAATTTATTAAAATGCATTGCATACACTTATATTATTGAAAGAGATTTAATGAAGTATGGTATTCCCATACACAATGTCACTCACATATCCACACTCATACTCTTACACACCCACACTCATACTCTTAAACACAAAAACCCACACTCATACTCTTACACACATACCCACACTCATACTCTTACACACACATACCCACACGCATACTCTTACACACATACATCCATACCATCTGACAATTTAACACACTCTGCCACTGTATTACCACAAGTCAAGCTCCCCTTAACCCTTTGAGTGCCATGATGCTCATAGCATTGCTCTGAAATGCTTGGCACTCATCTCTTGCACTTGGAGGGTTAACTCCCCTGCACTGTCTGTATCCCTACAGACTTCATCCATTTCAGAGCACTAAACTGAACACAACTGAACACATTCATCCTGACTCTGTCAGTAATATAAAGTCTCTGTCCCCTACATAGGTGGGGCTATGCACAACTCAACTCTTGTATTAATTGCTGTCTGACACTATGTGCAATGATAAGAGTAGCCCAGTTTTGGTCAGATACAAGTCCCTCCTTTGCCCCTTTGCTCCTCTCTCTAGGGATATAAAGCTTACTGTATTTCAGATGAATAATATGCAGCAGTGCACACAGCTAGCAGTCCTTCCTGAGCTCTTCCATGCTGTTAGATACAAGCACTCTGTCGTCTTCAGAATGGTCATGTGACTTGCCTCAATATCCTCCTGCAAGTGTGCACTGTCATTGGTGGAGATGGTGAGTGGGTTCTTCAAGCTGAATCCTCCCTGAGGGGAGAGAATCTTATCCCTAATCATATTATTTTCTAGCACAGCTGAAGTAATACCCACTCCAGCACAGCACATGACATAAACTTGATTCACACAGACAGACCTGACTGATGGTCCCTGACACAGACAAAAGTATTCTGTGTCTCTACTTCCCACTACACGCACTCGCTGGTTCCTTCTGCTCTCTTACTCAGCATCACAGTCATGTGGCTGAGTGATACAGGCAAACCATCCGAAGAATAAACGGGGGCAGTAAGAGTTCATGCAGGCCTCTTTGATTTATTACAAAATGGTAACTCTTTTAGTGCCAGAGAAGTATTGGATGCCTCTTTGGCACTTGAAGAGTTAACCCTTTGAGTGCCAAAGGGGAAAACAACGCACTGTTAAGCAATGTGTTGCACATCCCTCTGGCACTCAAAGGGTTAAGTGCCACTGGCCCAACACAGATCAGGGACAAATAATGCCTCTCCTGAGTCTCCTCCTACACACTGAATAAATTAAAGAGGAGGGGCCGGTCCAGACTTGCTGCTCTTTGTGGCAACAAATAAAATCCTTGTGCTGATGGATCGAAGGTGCTGAGCAACGGCCCCCAGCTTGATGGGACATTGCCCACTGGGAGGTCCATAATATATCAGTGGGACAGTCTATACTGCTGTATCTGCAGAGTGCTCCACTGCACGCCAGCCCAACACATTAAACAAGCCTTTATCCTCTAGTTGCTGATCGTGCAGACAATCTCGTGCACGCCTCCTGCTGGCAGGAGATGGCTTGATGCTGCGGCCCATTGACTCAGATTTATGGAAGGCCCGGGGGGCAATTGCCCCCCTTCCCCCCGGCCCAGCCCGCCCCTGATCATTATCAATGTGTGGATACTCAGTACCATTATACAGTGCAGTGTGATCATTATCAGTGTGTAGATACTCAGTATCATTATACAGTGCAGTGTGATCAGTATCAGTGTGTAGATACTCAGTACCATTATACAGTACAGTGTGATCATTATCAGTGTGTAGATACTCAGTACCATTATACAGTACAGTGTGATCATTATCAGTGTGTAGATACTCAGTACCATTATACAGTGCAGTGTGATCAGTATCAGCGTGTAGATACTCAGTACCATTATACAGAGCAGTGTGATCAGTATCAGCGTGTAGATACTCAGTACCATTATACAGTGCAGTGTGATCAGTATCAGTGTGTAGATACTCAGTACCATTATACAGAGCAGTGTGATCATTATCAGTGTGTAGATACTCAGTACCATTATACAGTGCAGTGTGATCATTATCATTGTGTAGATACTCAGTACCATTATAGAGTGCAGTGTAATCATTATCAGTGTGTAGATACTCAGTACCATTATACAGCGCAGTGTGATCAGTATCAGTGTGTAGATACTCAGTACCATTATACAGAGCAGTGTGATCATTATCAGTGTGTAGATACTCAGTACCATTATACAGTACAGTGTGATCAGTATCAGTGTGTAGATACTCAGTATCATTATACAGTGCTGTGTGATCATTATCAGTGTGTAGATACTCAGTACCATTATACAGAGCAGTGTGATCAGTATCAGCGTGTAGATACTCAGTACCATTATACAGTGCAATGTGATCATTATCAGTGTGTAGATACTCTACCATTATACAGTGCAGTGTGATCATTATCAGTGTGTAGATACTCAGTACCACTATACAGTGCAGTGTGATCAGTATCAGTATGTAGATACTCAGTACCATTATACAGTACAGTGTGATCAGTATCAGTGTGTAGATACTCAGTACCATTATACAGTGCAGTGTGATCATTATCGGTGTGTAGATACTCAGTACCATTATACAGTGCAGTGTGATCATTATCAGTGTGTAGATACTCAGTACCATTATACAGTGCAGTGTGATCATTATCAGTGTGTAGATACTCAGTACCATTATACAGTGCAGTGTGATCATTATCAGTGTGTAGATACTCAGTACTATTATACAGAGCAGTGTAATCATTATCAGTGTATAGATGCTCAATACCATTATACAGAGCAGTGTGATGAGTATCAGTGTGTAGATACTCAGTACAATTATACAGTGCAGTGTGATCATTATCAGTGTGTAGATACTCAGTACTATTATACAGAGCAGTGTGATCATTATCAGTGTGTAGATACTCAGTACCATTATACAGTGCAGTGTGATCAGTATCAGTGCGTAGATACTCAGTATCATTATACAGTACAGTGTGATCATTATCAGTGTGTAGATACTCAGTACCATTATACAGAGCAGTGTGATCAGTATCAGTGTGTACATAGTCAGTACCAGTATTCAGTACAGTGTGATTATTATCAGTGTGTAGATACTCGGTACCATTATACAGTGCGGTGCGATCACTATCGGTGTGTAGATACTCGGTACCATTATACAGTGCGGTGCGATCACTATCGGTGTGTAGATACTCGGTACCATTATACAGAGCAGTGTGATCATTATCAGTGTGTAGATACTCAGTACCATTATACAGAGCAGTGTGATCATTACCAGTTTGTAGATACTCAGTACTATTATACAGTGCGGTGTGATCAGTATCAGTGTGTAGATACTCAGTACCATTATACAGAGCAATGTGATCATTATCAGTGTGTAGATACTCAGTACCATTATACAGTGCAGTGTGATCAGTATCAGTGTGTAGATACTCAGTACCATTATACAGTGCAGTGTGATCATTATCAGTGTGTAGATACTCGGTACCATTATACAGAGCAGTGTGATCATTATCAGTGTGTAGATACTCGGTACCATTAAACAGTGCAGTGTGATCATTATCAGTGTGTAGATACTCGGTACCATTACACAGTGCAGTGTGATCATTATCAGTGTGTAGATACTCAGTATCATTATACAGTGCAGTGTGATCATTATCAGTGTGTAGATACTCGGTACCATTATACAGAGCAGCGTGATCATTATCAGTGTGTGGATACTCGGTACCATTATACAGTGCAGTGTGATCATTATCAATGTGTGGATACTCAGTACCATTATACAGTGCAGTGTGATCATTATCAGTGTGTAGATACTCAGTACCATTATACAGTGCAGTGTGATCATTATCAGTGTGTAGATACTCAGTACCATTATACAGTGCAGTGTGATCATTATCAGTGTGTTGATACTCAGTACCATTATACAGCGCAGTGTGATCAGTATCAGTGTGTAGATACTCAGTACCATTATACAGTGCAGTGTGATCATTATCAGTGTGTAGATACTCAGTACCATTATACAGTGCAGTGTGATCATTATCAGTGTGTGGATACTCAGTACCATTATACAGCGCAGTGTGATCAGTATCAGTGTGTAGATACTCAGTACCATTATACAGAGCAGTGTGATCATTATCAGTGTGTAGATACTCAGTACCATTATACAGCGCAGTGTGATCAGTATCAGTGTGTAGATACTCAGTACCATTATACAGTGCAGTGTGATCAGTATCAGTGTGTATATACTCAGTACCATTATACAGCGCAGTGTGATCAGTATCAGTGTGTAGATACTCAGTACCATTATACAGTGCAGTGTGATCATTATCAGTGTGTAGATACTCTACCATTATACAGTGCAGTGTGATCATTATCAGCGTGTAGATATCAGTACCATTATACAGTGCAGTGTGATCATTATCAGTGTATAGATACTCAGTAACATTATACAGTGCAGTGTGATCAGTATCAGTGTGTAGATACTCAGTACCATTATACAGTGCTGTGTGATCAGTATCAGTGTGTAGATACTCAGTACCATTATACAGTGCAGTGTGATCAGTATCAGTGTGTAGATACTCAGTATCATTATACAGTACAGTGTGATCATTATCAGTGTGTAGATACTCAGTACCATTATACAGTACAGTGTGATCATTATCAGTGTGTAGATACTCAGTACCATTATACAGTGCAGTGTGATCAGTATCAGCGTGTAGATACTCAGTACCATTATACAGAGCAGTGTGATCAGTATCAGCGTGTAGATACTCAGTACCATTATACAGTGCAGTGTGATCAGTATCAGTGTGTAGATACTCAGTACCATTATACAGAGCAGTGTGATCATTATCAGTGTGTAGATACTCAGTACCATTATACAGTGCAGTGTGATCATTATCATTGTGTAGATACTCAGTACCATTATAGAGTGTAGTGTAATCATTATCAGTGTGTAGATACTCAGTACCATTATACAGCGCAGTGTGATCAGTATCAGTGTGTAGATACTCAGTACCATTATACAGAGCAGTGTGATCATTATCAGTGTGTAGATACTCAGTACCATTATACAGTACAGTGTGATCAGTATCAGTGTGTAGATACTCAGTACCATTATACAGTGCTGTGTGATCATTATCAGTGTGTAGATACTCAGTACCATTATACAGAGCAGTGTGATCAGTATCAGCGTGTAGATACTCAGTACCATTATACAGTGCAGTGTGATCATTATCAGTGTGTAGATACTCTACCATTATACAGTGCAGTGTGATCATTATCAGTGTGTAGATACTCAGTACCACTATACAGTGCAGTGTGATCAGTATCAGTATGTAGATACTCAGTACCATTATACAGTACAGTGTGATCAGTATCAGTGTGTAGATACTCAGTACCATTATACAGTGCAGTGTGATCATTATCGGTGTGTAGATACTCAGTACCATTATACAGTGCAGTGTGATCATTATCAGTGTGTAGATACTCAGTACCATTATACAGTGCAGTGTGATCATTATCAGTGTGTAGATACTCAGTACTATTATACAGAGCAGTGTAATCATTATCAGTGTGTAGATGCTCAATACCATTATACAGAGCAGTGTGATGAGTATCAGTGTGTAGATACTCAGTACAATTATACAGTGCAGTGTGATCATTATCAGTGTGTAGATACTCAGTACTATTATACAGAGCAGTGTGATCATTATCAGTGTGTAGATACTCAGTACCATTATACAGTGCAGTGTGATCAGTATCAGTGCGTAGATACTCAGTATCATTATACAGTACAGTGTGATCATTATCAGTGTGTAGATACTCAGTACCATTATACAGAGCAGTGTGATCAGTATCAGTGTGTACATAGTCAGTACCAGTATTCAGTACAGTGTGATTATTATCAGTGTGTAGATACTCGGTACCATTATACAGTGCGGTGCGATCACTATCGGTGTGTAGATACTCGGTACCATTATACAGTGCGGTGCGATCACTATCGGTGTGTAGATACTCGGTACCATTATACAGAGCAGTGTGATCATTATCAGTGTGTAGATACTCAGTACCATTATACAGAGCAGTGTGATCATTACCAGTTTGTAGATACTCAGTACTATTATACAGTGCGGTGTGATCAGTATCAGTGTGTAGATACTCAGTACCATTATACAGAGCAATGTGATCATTATCAGTGTGTAGATACTCAGTACCATTATACAGTGCAGTGTGATAAGTATCAGTGTGTAGATACTCAGTACCATTATACAGTGCAGTGTGATCATTATCAGTGTGTAGATACTCGGTACCATTATACAGAGCAGTGTGATCATTATCAGTGTGTAGATACTCGGTACCATTAAACAGTGCAGTGTGATCATTATCAGTGTGTAGATACTCGGTACCATTACACAGTGCAGTGTGATCATTATCAGTGTGTAGATACTCAGTATCATTATACAGTGCAGTGTGATCATTATCAGTGTGTAGATACTCGGTACCATTATACAGAGCAGCGTGATCATTATCAGTGTGTGGATACTCGGTACCATTATACAGTGCAGTGTGATCATTATCAATGTGTGGATACTCAGTACCATTATACAGTGCAGTGTGATCATTATCAGTGTGTAGATACTCAGTACCATTATACAGTGCAGTGTGATCATTATCAGTGTGTAGATACTCAGTACCATTATACAGTGCAGTGTGATCATTATCAGTGTGTTGATACTCAGTACCATTATACAGCGCAGTGTGATCAGTATCAGTGTGTAGATACTCAGTACCATTATACAGTGCAGTGTGATCATTATCAGTGTGTAGATACTCAGTACCATTATACAGTGCAGTGTGATCATTATCAGTGTGTGGATACTCAGTACCATTATACAGCGCAGTGTGATCAGTATCAGTGTGTAGATACTCAGTACCATTATACAGAGCAGTGTGATCATTATCAGTGTGTAGATACTCAGTACCATTATACAGCGCAGTGTGATCAGTATCAGTGTGTAGATACTCAGTACCATTATACAGTGCAGTGTGATCAGTATCAGTGTGTATATACTCAGTACCATTATACAGCGCAGTGTGATCAGTATCAGTGTGTAGATACTCAGTACCATTATACAGTGCAGTGTGATCATTATCAGTGTGTAGATACTTGGTACCATTATACAGAACAGTGTGATCATTATCAGTGTGTAGATACTCAGTACCATTATACAGTGCAGTGTGATCAGTATCAGTGCGTAGATACTCAGTATCATTATACAGTACAGTGTGATCATTATCAGTGTGTAGATACTCAGTACCATTATACAGAGCAGTGTGATCAGTATCAGTGTGTACATAGTCAGTACCAGTATTCAGTACAGTGTGATTATTATCAGTGTGTAGATACTCGGTACCTTTATACAGTGCGGTGCGATCACTATCGGTGTGTAGATACTCGGTACCATTATACAGTGCGGTGCGATCACTATCGGTGTGTAGATACTCGGTACCATTATACAGAGCAGTGTGATCATTATCAGTGTGTAGATACTCAGTACCATTATACAGAGCAGTGTGATCATTACCAGTTTGTAGATACTCAGTAGTATTATACAGTGCGGTGTGATCAGTATCAGTGTGTAGATACTCAGTACCATTATACAGAGCAATGTGATCATTATCAGTGTGTAGATACTCAGTACCATTATACAGTGCAGTGTGATCAGTATCAGTGTGTAGATACTCAGTACCATTATACAGTACAGTGTGATCATTATCAGTGTGTAGATACTCAGTACCATTATACAGTACAGTGTGATCATTATCAGTGTGTAGATACTCAGTACCATTACACAGTGCAGTGTGATCAGTATCAGCGTGTAGATACTCAGTACCATTATACAGAGCAGTGTGATCAGTATCAGCGTGTAGATACTCAGTACCATTATACAGTGCAGTGTGATCAGTATCAGTGTGTAGATACTCAGTACCATTATACAGAGCAGTGTGATCATTATCAGTGTGTAGATACTCAGTACCATTATACAGTGCAGTGTGATCATTATCATTGTGTAGATACTCAGTACCATTATAGAGTGCAGTGTAATCATTATCAGTGTGTAGATACTCAGTACCATTATACAGCGCAGTGTGATCAGTATCAGTGTGTAGATACTCAGTACCATTATACAGAGCAGTGTGATCATTATCAGTGTGTAGATACTCAGTACCATTATACAGTACAGTGTGATCAGTATCAGTGTGTAGATACTCAGTATCATTATACAGTGCTGTGTGATCATTATCAGTGTGTAGATACTCAGTACCATTATACAGAGCAGTGTGATCAGTATCAGCGTGTAGATACTCAGTACCATTATACAGTGCAATGTGATCATTATCAGTGTGTAGATACTCTACCATTATACAGTGCAGTGTGATCATTATCAGTGTGTAGATACTCAGTACCACTATACAGTGCAGTGTGATCAGTATCAGTATGTAGATACTCAGTACCATTATACAGTACAGTGTGATCAGTATCAGTGTGTAGATACTCAGTACCATTATACAGTGCAGTGTGATCATTATCGGTGTGTAGATACTCAGTACCATTATACAGTGCAGTGTGATCATTATCAGTGTGTAGATACTCAGTACCATTATACAGTGCAGTGTGATCATTATCAGTGTGTAGATACTCAGTACCATTATACAGTGCAGTGTGATCATTATCAGTGTGTAGATACTCAGTACTATTATACAGAGCAGTGTAATCATTATCAGTGTGTAGATGCTCAATACCATTATACAGAGCAGTGTGATGAGTATCAGTGTGTAGATACTCAGTACAATTATACAGTGCAGTGTGATCATTATCAGTGTGTAGATACTCAGTACTATTATACAGAGCAGTGTGATCATTATCAGTGTGTAGATACTCAGTACCATTATACAGTGCAGTGTGATCAGTATCAGTGCGTAGATACTCAGTATCATTATACAGTACAGTGTGATCATTATCAGTGTGTAGATACTCAGTACCATTATACAGAGCAGTGTGATCAGTATCAGTGTGTACATAGTCAGTACCAGTATTCAGTACAGTGTGATTATTATCAGTGTGTAGATACTCGGTACCATTATACAGTGCGGTGCGATCACTATCGGTGTGTAGATACTCGGTACCATTATACAGTGCGGTGCGATCACTATCGGTGTGTAGATACTCGGTACCATTATACAGAGCAGTGTGATCATTATCAGTGTGTAGATACTCAGTACCATTATACAGAGCAGTGTGATCATTACCAGTTTGTAGATACTCAGTACTATTATACAGTGCGGTGTGATCAGTATCAGTGTGTAGATACTCAGTACCATTATACAGAGCAATGTGATCATTATCAGTGTGTAGATACTCAGTACCATTATACAGTGCAGTGTGATCAGTATCAGTGTGTAGATACTCAGTACCATTATACAGTGCAGTGTGATCATTATCAGTGTGTAGATACTCGGTACCATTATACAGAGCAGTGTGATCATTATCAGTGTGTAGATACTCGGTACCATTAAACAGTGCAGTGTGATCATTATCAGTGTGTAGATACTCGGTACCATTACACAGTGCAGTGTGATCATTATCAGTGTGTAGATACTCAGTATCATTATACAGTGCAGTGTGATCATTATCAGTGTGTAGATACTCGGTACCATTATACAGAGCAGCGTGATCATTATCAGTGTGTGGATACTCGGTACCATTATACAGTGCAGTGTGATCATTATCAATGTGTGGATACTCAGTACCATTATACAGTGCAGTGTGATCATTATCAGTGTGTAGATACTCAGTACCATTATACAGTGCAGTGTGATCATTATCAGTGTGTAGATACTCAGTACCATTATACAGTGCAGTGTGATCATTATCAGTGTGTTGATACTCAGTACCATTATACAGCGCAGTGTGATCAGTATCAGTGTGTAGATACTCAGTACCATTATACAGTGCAGTGTGATCATTATCAGTGTGTAGATACTCAGTACCATTATACAGTGCAGTGTGATCATTATCAGTGTGTGGATACTCAGTACCATTATACAGCGCAGTGTGATCAGTATCAGTGTGTAGATACTCAGTACCATTATACAGAGCAGTGTGATCATTATCAGTGTGTAGATACTCAGTACCATTATACAGCGCAGTGTGATCAGTATCAGTGTGTAGATACTCAGTACCATTATACAGTGCAGTGTGATCAGTATCAGTGTGTATATACTCAGTACCATTATACAGCGCAGTGTGATCAGTATCAGTGTGTAGATACTCAGTACCATTATACAGTGCAGTGTGATCATTATCAGTGTGTAGATACTCTACCATTATACAGTGCAGTGTGATCATTATCAGCGTGTAGATATCAGTACCATTATACAGTGCAGTGTGATCATTATCAGTGTATAGATACTCAGTAACATTATACAGTGCAGTGTGATCAGTATCAGTGTGTAGATACTCAGTACCATTATACAGTGCTGTGTGATCAGTATCAGTGTGTAGATACTCAGTACCATTATACAGTGCAGTGTGATCAGTATCAGTGTGTAGATACTCAGTATCATTATACAGTACAGTGTGATCATTATCAGTGTGTAGATACTCAGTACCATTATACAGTACAGTGTGATCATTATCAGTGTGTAGATACTCAGTACCATTATACAGTGCAGTGTGATCAGTATCAGCGTGTAGATACTCAGTACCATTATACAGAGCAGTGTGATCAGTATCAGCGTGTAGATACTCAGTACCATTATACAGTGCAGTGTGATCAGTATCAGTGTGTAGATACTCAGTACCATTATACAGAGCAGTGTGATCATTATCAGTGTGTAGATACTCAGTACCATTATACAGTGCAGTGTGATCATTATCATTGTGTAGATACTCAGTACCATTATAGAGTGTAGTGTAATCATTATCAGTGTGTAGATACTCAGTACCATTATACAGCGCAGTGTGATCAGTATCAGTGTGTAGATACTCAGTACCATTATACAGAGCAGTGTGATCATTATCAGTGTGTAGATACTCAGTACCATTATACAGTACAGTGTGATCAGTATCAGTGTGTAGATACTCAGTACCATTATACAGTGCTGTGTGATCATTATCAGTGTGTAGATACTCAGTACCATTATACAGAGCAGTGTGATCAGTATCAGCGTGTAGATACTCAGTACCATTATACAGTGCAGTGTGATCATTATCAGTGTGTAGATACTCTACCATTATACAGTGCAGTGTGATCATTATCAGTGTGTAGATACTCAGTACCACTATACAGTGCAGTGTGATCAGTATCAGTATGTAGATACTCAGTACCATTATACAGTACAGTGTGATCAGTATCAGTGTGTAGATACTCAGTACCATTATACAGTGCAGTGTGATCATTATCGGTGTGTAGATACTCAGTACCATTATACAGTGCAGTGTGATCATTATCAGTGTGTAGATACTCAGTACCATTATACAGTGCAGTGTGATCATTATCAGTGTGTAGATACTCAGTACTATTATACAGAGCAGTGTAATCATTATCAGTGTGTAGATGCTCAATACCATTATACAGAGCAGTGTGATGAGTATCAGTGTGTAGATACTCAGTACAATTATACAGTGCAGTGTGATCATTATCAGTGTGTAGATACTCAGTACTATTATACAGAGCAGTGTGATCATTATCAGTGTGTAGATACTCAGTACCATTATACAGTGCAGTGTGATCAGTATCAGTGCGTAGATACTCAGTATCATTATACAGTACAGTGTGATCATTATCAGTGTGTAGATACTCAGTACCATTATACAGAGCAGTGTGATCAGTATCAGTGTGTACATAGTCAGTACCAGTATTCAGTACAGTGTGATTATTATCAGTGTGTAGATACTCGGTACCATTATACAGTGCGGTGCGATCACTATCGGTGTGTAGATACTCGGTACCATTATACAGTGCGGTGCGATCACTATCGGTGTGTAGATACTCGGTACCATTATACAGAGCAGTGTGATCATTATCAGTGTGTAGATACTCAGTACCATTATACAGAGCAGTGTGATCATTACCAGTTTGTAGATACTCAGTACTATTATACAGTGCGGTGTGATCAGTATCAGTGTGTAGATACTCAGTACCATTATACAGAGCAATGTGATCATTATCAGTGTGTAGATACTCAGTACCATTATACAGTGCAGTGTGATAAGTATCAGTGTGTAGATACTCAGTACCATTATACAGTGCAGTGTGATCATTATCAGTGTGTAGATACTCGGTACCATTATACAGAGCAGTGTGATCATTATCAGTGTGTAGATACTCGGTACCATTAAACAGTGCAGTGTGATCATTATCAGTGTGTAGATACTCGGTACCATTACACAGTGCAGTGTGATCATTATCAGTGTGTAGATACTCAGTATCATTATACAGTGCAGTGTGATCATTATCAGTGTGTAGATACTCGGTACCATTATACAGAGCAGCGTGATCATTATCAGTGTGTGGATACTCGGTACCATTATACAGTGCAGTGTGATCATTATCAATGTGTGGATACTCAGTACCATTATACAGTGCAGTGTGATCATTATCAGTGTGTAGATACTCAGTACCATTATACAGTGCAGTGTGATCATTATCAGTGTGTAGATACTCAGTACCATTATACAGTGCAGTGTGATCATTATCAGTGTGTTGATACTCAGTACCATTATACAGCGCAGTGTGATCAGTATCAGTGTGTAGATACTCAGTACCATTATACAGTGCAGTGTGATCATTATCAGTGTGTAGATACTCAGTACCATTATACAGTGCAGTGTGATCATTATCAGTGTGTGGATACTCAGTACCATTATACAGCGCAGTGTGATCAGTATCAGTGTGTAGATACTCAGTACCATTATACAGAGCAGTGTGATCATTATCAGTGTGTAGATACTCAGTACCATTATACAGCGCAGTGTGATCAGTATCAGTGTGTAGATACTCAGTACCATTATACAGTGCAGTGTGATCAGTATCAGTGTGTATATACTCAGTACCATTATACAGCGCAGTGTGATCAGTATCAGTGTGTAGATACTCAGTACCATTATACAGTGCAGTGTGATCATTATCAGTGTGTAGATACTCGGTACCATTATACAGAACAGTGTGATCATTATCAGTGTGTAGATACTCAGTACCATTATACAGTGCAGTGTGATCAGTATCAGTGCGTAGATACTCAGTATCATTATACAGTACAGTGTGATCATTATCAGTGTGTAGATACTCAGTACCATTATACAGAGCAGTGTGATCAGTATCAGTGTGTACATAGTCAGTACCAGTATTCAGTACAGTGTGATTATTATCAGTGTGTAGATACTCGGTACCATTATACAGTGCGGTGCGATCACTATCGGTGTGTAGATACTCGGTACCATTATACAGTGCGGTGCGATCACTATCGGTGTGTAGATACTCGGTACCATTATACAGAGCAGTGTGATCATTATCAGTGTGTAGATACTCAGTACCATTATACAGAGCAGTGTGATCATTACCAGTTTGTAGATACTCAGTAGTATTATACAGTGCGGTGTGATCAGTATCAGTGTGTAGATACTCAGTACCATTATACAGAGCAATGTGATCATTATCAGTGTGTAGATACTCAGTACCATTATACAGTGCAGTGTGATCAGTATCAGTGTGTAGATACTCAGTACCATTATACAGTGCAGTGTGATCATTATCAGTGTGTAGATACTCGGTACCATTATACAGAGCAGTGTGATCATTATCAGTGTGTAGATACTCGGTACCATTAAACAGTGCAGTGTGATCATTATCAGTGTGTAGATACTCGGTACCATTACACAGTGCAGTGTGATCATTATCAGTGTGTAGATACTCAGTATCATTATACAGTGCAGTGTGATCATTATCAGTGTGTAGATACTCGGTACCATTATACAGAGCAGCGTGATCATTATCAGTGTGTGGATACTCGGTACCATTATACAGTGCAGTGTGATCATTATCAATGTGTGGATACTCAGTACCATTATACAGTGCAGTGTGATCATTATCAGTGTGTAGATACTCAGTACCATTATACAGTGCAGTGTGATCATTATCAGTGTGTAGATACTCAGTACCATTATACAGTGCAGTGTGATCATTATCAGTGTGTTGATACTCAGTACCATTATACAGCGCAGTGTGATCAGTATCAGTGTGTAGATACTCAGTACCATTATACAGTGCAGTGTGATCATTATCAGTGTGTAGATACTCAGTACCATTATACAGTGCAGTGTGATCATTATCAGTGTGTGGATACTCAGTACCATTATACAGCGCAGTGTGATCAGTATCAGTGTGTAGATACTCAGTACCATTATACAGAGCAGTGTGATCATTATCAGTGTGTAGATACTCAGTACCATTATACAGCGCAGTGTGATCAGTATCAGTGTGTAGATACTCAGTACCATTATACAGTGCAGTGTGATCAGTATCAGTGTGTATATACTCAGTACCATTATACAGCGCAGTGTGATCAGTATCAGTGTGTAGATACTCAGTACCATTATACAGTGCAGTGTGATCATTATCAGTGTGTAGATACTCTACCATTATACAGTGCAGTGTGATCATTATCAGCGTGTAGATATCAGTACCATTATACAGTGCAGTGTGATCATTATCAGTGTATAGATACTCAGTAACATTATACAGTGCAGTGTGATCAGTATCAGTGTGTAGATACTCAGTACCATTATACAGTGCTGTGTGATCAGTATCAGTGTGTAGATACTCAGTACCATTATACAGTGCAGTGTGATCAGTATCAGTGTGTAGATACTCAGTATCATTATACAGTACAGTGTGATCATTATCAGTGTGTAGATACTCAGTACCATTATACAGTACAGTGTGATCATTATCAGTGTGTAGATACTCAGTACCATTATACAGTGCAGTGTGATCAGTATCAGCGTGTAGATACTCAGTACCATTATACAGAGCAGTGTGATCAGTATCAGCGTGTAGATACTCAGTACCATTATACAGTGCAGTGTGATCAGTATCAGTGTGTAGATACTCAGTACCATTATACAGAGCAGTGTGATCATTATCAGTGTGTAGATACTCAGTACCATTATACAGTGCAGTGTGATCATTATCATTGTGTAGATACTCAGTACCATTATAGAGTGCAGTGTAATCATTATCAGTGTGTAGATACTCAGTACCATTATACAGCGCAGTGTGATCAGTATCAGTGTGTAGATACTCAGTACCATTATACAGAGCAGTGTGATCATTATCAGTGTGTAGATACTCAGTACCATTATACAGTACAGTGTGATCAGAATCAGTGTGTAGATACTCAGTACCATTATACAGTGCTGTGTGATCATTATCAGTGTGTAGATACTCAGTACCATTATACAGAGCAGTGTGATCAGTATCAGCGCGTAGATACTCAGTACCATTATACAGTGCAGTGTGATCAGTATCAGTGTGTATATACTCAGTACCATTATACAGCGCAGTGTGATCAGTATCAGTGTGTAGATACTCAGTACCATTATACAGTGCAGTGTGATCATTATCAGTGTGTAGATACTCTACCATTATACAGTGCAGTGTGATCATTATCAGTGTGTAGATACTCAGTACCACTATACAGTGCAGTGTGATCAGTATCAGTATGTAGATACTCAGTACCATTATACAGTACAGTGTGATCAGTATCAGTGTGTAGATACTCAGTACCATTATACAGTGCAGTGTGATCATTATCGGTGTGTAGATACTCAGTACCATTATACAGTGCAGTGTGATCATTATCAGTGTGTAGATACTCAGTACCATTATACAGTGCAGTGTGATCATTATCAGTGTGTAGATACTCAGTACCATTATACAGTGCAGTGTGATCATTATCAGTGTGTAGATACTCAGTACTATTATACAGAGCAGTGTAATCATTATCAGTGTGTAGATGCTCAATACCATTATACAGAGCAGTGTGATGAGTATCAGTGTGTAGATACTCAGTACAATTATACAGTGCAGTGTGATCATTATCAGTGTGTAGATACTCAGTACTATTATACAGAGCAGTGTGATCATTATCAGTGTGTAGATACTCAGTACCATTATACAGTGCAGTGTGATCAGTATCAGTGCGTAGATACTCAGTATCATTATACAGTACAGTGTGATCATTATCAGTGTGTAGATACTCAGTACCATTATACAGAGCAGTGTGATCAGTATCAGTGTGTACATAGTCAGTACCAGTATTCAGTACAGTGTGATTATTATCAGTGTGTAGATACTCGGTACCATTATACAGTGCGGTGCGATCACTATCGGTGTGTAGATACTCAGTACCATTATACAGTGCGGTGCGATCACTATCGGTGTGTAGATACTCGGTACCATTATACAGAGCAGTGTGATCATTATCAGTGTGTAGATACTCAGTACCATTATACAGAGCAGTGTGATCATTACCAGTTTGTAGATACTCAGTACTATTATACAGTGCGGTGTGATCAGTATCAGTGTGTAGATACTCAGTACCATTATACAGAGCAATGTGATCATTATCAGTGTGTAGATACTCAGTACCATTATACAGTGCAGTGTGATCAGTATCAGTGTGTAGATACTCAGTACCATTATACAGTGCAGTGTGATCATTATCAGTGTGTAGATACTCGGTACCATTATACAGAGCAGTGTGATCATTATCAGTGTGTAGATACTCGGTACCATTAAACAGTGCAGTGTGATCATTATCAGTGTGTAGATACTCGGTACCATTACACAGTGCAGTGTGATCATTATCAGTGTGTAGATACTCAGTATCATTATACAGTGCAGTGTGATCATTATCAGTGTGTAGATACTCGGTACCATTATACAGAGCAGCGTGATCATTATCAGTGTGTGGATACTCGGTACCATTATACAGTGCAGTGTGATCATTATCAATGTGTGGATACTCAGTACCATTATACAGTGCAGTGTGATCATTATCAGTGTGTAGATACTCAGTACCATTATACAGTGCAGTGTGATCATTATCAGTGTGTAGATACTCAGTACCATTATACAGTGCAGTGTGATCATTATCAGTGTGTTGATACTCAGTACCATTATACAGCGCAGTGTGATCAGTATCAGTGTGTAGATACTCAGTACCATTATACAGTGCAGTGTGATCATTATCAGTGTGTAGATACTCAGTACCATTATACAGTGCAGTGTGATCATTATCAGTGTGTGGATACTCAGTACCATTATACAGCGCAGTGTGATCAGTATCAGTGTGTAGATACTCAGTACCATTATACAGAGCAGTGTGATCATTATCAGTGTGTAGATACTCAGTACCATTATACAGCGCAGTGTGATCAGTATCAGTGTGTAGATACTCAGTACCATTATACAGTGCAATGTGATCAGTATCAGTGTGTATATACTCAGTACCATTATACAGCGCAGTGTGATCAGTATCAGTGTGTAGATACTCAGTACCATTATACAGTGCAGTGTGATCATTATCAGTGTGTAGATACTCTACCATTATACAGTGCAGTGTGATCATTATCAGTGTGTAGATACTCAGTACCACTATACAGTGCAGTGTGATCAGTATCAGTATGTAGATACTCAGTACCATTATACAGTACAGTGTGATCAGTATCAGTGTGTAGATACTCAGTACCATTATACAGTGCAGTGTGATCATTATCGGTGTGTAGATACTCAGTACCATTATACAGTGCAGTGTGATCATTATCAGTGTGTAGATACTCAGTACCATTATACAGTGCAGTGTGATCATTATCAGTGTGTAGATACTCAGTACTATTATACAGAGCAGTGTAATCATTATCAGTGTGTAGATGCTCAATACCATTATACTGAGCAGTGTGATGAGTATCAGTGTGTAGATACTCAGTGCAATTATACAGTGCAGTGTGATCATTATCAGTGTGTAGATACTCAGTACTATTATACAGAGCAGTGTGATCATTATCAGTGTGTAGATACTCAGTACCATTATACAGTGCAGTGTGATCAGTATCAGTGCGTAGATACTCAGTATCATTATACAGTACAGTGTGATCATTATCAGTGTGTAGATACTCAGTACCATTATACAGAGCAGTGTGATCAGTATCAGTGTGTAGATAGTCAGTACCAGTATTCAGTACAGTGTGATTATTATCAGTGTGTAGATACTCGGTACCATTATACAGTGCGGTGCGATCACTATCGGTGTGTAGATACTCGGTACCATTATACAGTGCGGTGCGATCACTATCGGTGTGTATATACTCGGTACCATTATACAGCGCAGTGTGATCAGTATCAGTGTGTAGATACTCAGTACCATTATACAGAGCAGTGTGATCATTATCAGTGTGTAGATACTCAGTACCATTATACAGCGCAGTGTGATCAGTATCAGTGTGTAGATACTCAGTACCATTATACAGTGCAGTGTGATCAGTATCAGTGTGTATATACTCAGTACCATTATACAGCGCAGTGTGATCAGTATCAGTGTGTAGATACTCAGTACCATTATACAGTGCAGTGTGATCATTATCAGTGTGTAGATACTCTACCATTATACAGTGCAGTGTGATCATTATCAGTGTGTAGATACTCAGTACCACTATACAGTGCAGTGTGATCAGTATCAGTATGTAGATACTCAGTACCATTATACAGTACAGTGTGATCAGTATCAGTGTGTAGATACTCAGTACCATTATACAGTGCAGTGTGATCATTATCGGTGTGTAGATACTCAGTACCATTATACAGTGCAGTGTGATCATTATCAGTGTGTAGATACTCAGTACCATTATACAGTGCAGTGTGATCAGTATCAGTGCGTAGATACTCAGTATCATTATACAGTACAGTGTGATCATTATCAGTGTGTAGATACTCAGTACCATTATACAGAGCAGTGTGATCAGTATCAGTGTGTAGATAGTCAGTACCAGTATTCAGTACAGTGTGATTATTATCAGTGTGTAGATACTCGGTACCATTATACAGTGCGGTGCGATCACTATCGGTGTGTAGATACTCGGTACCATTATACAGTGCGGTGCGATCACTATCGGTGTGTAGATACTCGGTACCATTATACAGAGCAGTGTGATCATTATCAGTGTGTAGATACTCAGTACCATTATACAGAGCAGTGTGATCATTACCAGTTTGTAGATACTCAGTACTATTATACAGTGCGGTGTGATCAGTATCAGTGTGTAGATACTCAGTACCATTTTACAGAGCAATGTGATCATTATCAGTGTGTAGATACTCGGTACCATTATACAGTGCAGTGTGATCAGTATCAGTGTGTAGATACTCGGTACCATTATACAGTGCAGTGTGATCATTATCAGTGTGTAGATACTCGGTACCATTATACAGAGCAGTGTGATCATTATCAGTGTGTAGATACTCGGTACCATTACACAGTGCAGTGTGATCATTATCAGTGTGTAGATACTCAGTATCATTATACAGTGCAGTGTGATCATTATCAGTGTGTAGATACTTGGTACCATTATACAGAGCAGCGTGATCATTATCAGTGTGTGGATACTCGGTACCATTATACAGTGCAGTGTGATTATTATCAATGTGTGGATACTCAGTACCATTATACAGTGCAGTGTGATCATTATCAGTGTGTAGATACTCAGTACCATTATACAGTGCAGTGTGATCATTATCAGTGTGTAGATACTCAGTACCATTATACAGTGCAGTGTGATCATTATCAGTGTGTAGATACTCAGTACTATTATACAGAGCAGTGTAATCATTATCAGTGTGTAGATGCTCAATACCATTATACTGAGCAGTGTGATGAGTATCAGTGTGTAGATACTCAGTACTATTATACAGAGCAGTGTGATCATTATCAGTGTGTAGATACTCAGTACCATTATACAGTGCAGTGTGATCAGTATCAGTGCGTAGATACTCAGTATCATTATACAGTACAGTGTGATCATTATCAGTGTGTAGATACTCAGTACCATTATACAGAGCAGTGTGATCAGTATCAGTGTGTAGATAGTCAGTACCAGTATTCAGTACAGTGTGATTATTATCAGTGTGTAGATACTCGGTACCATTATACAGTGCGGTGCGATCACTATCGGTGTGTAGATACTCGGTACCATTATACAGTGCGGTGCGATCACTATCGGTGTGTAGATACTCGGTACCATTATACAGAGCAGTGTGATCATTATCAGTGTGTAGATACTCAGTACCATTATACAGAGCAGTGTGATCATTACCAGTTTGTAGATACTCAGTACTATTATACAGTGCGGTGTGATCAGTATCAGTGTGTAGATACTCAGTACCATTTTACAGAGCAATGTGATCATTATCAGTGTGTAGATACTCGGTACCATTATACAGTGCAGTGTGATCAGTATCAGTGTGTAGATACTCGGTACCATTATACAGTGCAGTGTGATCATTATCAGTGTGTAGATACTCGGTACCATTATACAGAGCAGTGTGATCATTATCAGTGTGTAGATACTCGGTACCATTAAACAGTGCAGTGTGATCATTATCAGTGTGTAGATACTCGGTACCATTACACAGTGCAGTGTGATCATTATCAGTGTGTAGATACTCAGTATCATTATACAGTGCAGTGTGATCATTATCAGTGTGTAGATACTTGGTACCATTATACAGAGCAGCGTGATCATTATCAGTGTGTGGATACTCGGTACCATTATACAGTGCAGTGTGATTATTATCAATGTGTGGATACTCAGTACCATTATACAGTGCAGTGTGATCATTATCAGTGTGTAGATACTCAGTACCATTATACAGTGCAGTGTGATCATTATCAGTGTGTAGATACTCAGTACCATTATACAGTGCAGTGTGATCATTATCAGTGTGTTGATACTCAGTACCATTATACAGCGCAGTGTGATCAGTATCAGTGTGTAGATACTCAGTACCATTATACAGTGCAGTGTGATCATTATCAGTGTGTAGATACTCAGTACCATTATACAGTGCAGTGTGATCAGTATCAGTGTGTAGATACTCAGTACCATTATACAGAGCAGTGTGATCATTATCAGTGTGTACATAGTCAGTACCAGTATTCAGTACAGTGTGATTATTATCAGTGTGTAGATACTGGGTACCATTATACAGTGCGGTGCGATCACTATCGGTGTGTAGATACTCGGTACCATTATACAGTGCGGTGCGATCACTATCGGTGTGTAGATACTCGGTACCATTATACAGAGCAGTGTGATCATTATCAGTGTGTAGATACTCAGTACCATTATACAGAGCAGTGTGATCATTACCAGTTTGTAGATACTCAGTACTAGTATACAGTGCGGTGTGATCAGTATCAGTGTGTAGATACTCAGTACCATTATACAGAGCAATGTGATCATTATCAGTGTGTAGATACTCAGTACCATTATACAGTGCAGTGTGATCAGTATCAGTGTGTAGATACTCAGTATCATTATACAGTGCAGTGTGATCATTATCAGTGTGTAGATACTCAGTACCATTATACAGTGCAGTGTGATCATTATCAGTGTGTAGATACTCAGTACCATTATACAGTGCAGTGTGATCATTATCAGTGTGTAGATACTCAGTACTATTATACAGAGCAGTGTAATCATTACCAGTGTGTAGATGCTCAATACCATTATACAGAGCAGTGTGATGAGTATCAGTGTGTAGATACTCAGTACAATTATACAGTGCAGTGTGATCATTATCAGTGTGTAGATACTCAGTACTATTATACAGAGCAGTGTGATCATTATCAGTGTGTAGATACTCAGTACCATTATACAGTGCAGTGTGATCAGTATCAGTGCGTAGATACTCAGTATCATTGTACAGTACAGTGTGATCATATCAGTGTGTAGATACTCAGTACCATTATACAGAGCAGTGTGATCAGTATCAGTGTGTAGATAGTCAGTACCAGTATTCAGTACAGTGTGATTATTATCAGTGTGTAGATACTCGGTACCATTATACAGTGCGGTGCGATCACTATCGGTGTGTAGATACTCGGTACCATTATACAGTGCGGTGCGATCACTATCGGTGTGTAGATACTCGGTACCATTATACAGAGCAGTGTGATCATTATGAGTGTGTAGATACTCAGTACCATTATACAGAGCAGTGTGATCATTACCAGTTTGTAGATACTCAGTACTATTATACAGTGCGGTGTGATCAGTATCAGTGTGTAGATACTCAGTACCATTATACAGAGCAATGTGATCATTATCAGTGTGTAGATACTCGGTACCATTATACAGTGCAGTGTGATCAGTATCAGTGTGTAGATACTCGGTACCATTATACAGTGAAGTGTGATAATTATCAGTGTGTACATACTCGTTACCATTATACAGAGCAGTGTGATCATTATCAGTGTGTAGATACTCGGTACCATTAAACAGTGCAGTGTGATCATTATCAGTGTGTAGATACTCGGTACCATTACACAGTGCAGTGTGATCATTATCAGTGTGTGGATACTCGGTATCATTATACAGTTCAGTGTGATCATTATCAGTGTGTGGATACTCGGTACCATTATACAGATCAGCGTGATCATTATCAGTGTGTGGATACTCGGTACCATTATACAGTGCAGTGTGATCATTATCAATGTGTGGATACTCAGTACCATTATACAGTGCAGTGTGATCATTATCAGTGTGTAGATACTCAGTACCATTATACAGTGCAGTGTGATCATTATCAGTGTGTAGATACTCAGTACCATTATACAGTGCAGTGTGATCATTATCAGTGTGTTGATACTCAGTACCATTATACAGCGCAGTGTGATCAGTATCAGTGTGTAGATACTCAGTACCATTATACAGTGCAGTGTGATCATTATCAGTGTGTAGATACTCAGTACCATTATACAGTGCAGTGTGATCATTATCAGTGTGTGGATACTCAGTACCATTATACAGCACAGTGTGATCAGTATCAGTGTGTAGATACTCAGTACCATTATACAGAGCAGTGTGATCAGTATCAGTGTGTAGATACTCAGTACCATTATACAGTGCAGTGTGATCAGTATCAGTGTGTAGATACTCAGTACCATTATACAGTGCAGTGTGATCAGTATCAGTGTGTATATACTCAGTACCATTATACAGCGCAGTGTGATCAGTATCAGTGTGTAGATACTCAGTACCATTATACAGTGCAGTGTGGTCATTATCAGTGTGTAGATACTCAGCACCATTATACAGTGCAGTGTGATCATTATCAGTGTGTAGATACTCAGTACCATTATACAGTGCAGTGTGATCATTATCAGTGTGTAGATACTCAGCACCATTATACAGTGCAGTGTGATCATTATCAGTGTGTAGATACTCAGTACCATTATACAGTGCAGTGTGATCATTATCAGCGTGTAGATATCAGTACCATTATACAGTGCAGTGTGATCATTATCAGTGTGTAGATACTCAGTAACATTATACAGTGCAGTGTGATCAGTATCAGTGTGTAGATACTCAGTACCATTATACAGTGCTGTGTGATCAGTATCAGTGTGTAGATACTCAGTACCATTATACAGTGCAGTGTGATCATTATCAGTGTGCAGATACTCAGTATCATTATACAGTGCAGTGTGATCAGTATCAGTGTGTAGATACTCAGTACCATTATACAGAGCAGTGTGATCATTATCAGTGTGTAGATACTCAGTACCATTATACAGTACAGTGTGATCATTATCAGTGTGTAGATACTCAGTACCATTATACAGTGCAGTGTGATCATTATCAGTGTGTTGATACTCAGTACCATTATACAGCGCAGTGTGATCAGTATCAGTGTGTGGATACTCAGTACCATTATACAGTGCAGTGTGATCAGTATCAGTGTGTAGATACTCAGTACCATTATACAGTGCAGTGTGATCATTATCAGTGTGTGGATACTCAGTACCATTATACAGCGCAGTGTGATCAGTATCAGTGTGTAGATACTCAGTACCATTATACAGTGCAGTGTGATCATTATCAGTGTGCAGATACTCAGTATCATTATACAGTGCAGTGTGATCAGTATCAGTGTGTAGATACTCAGTACCATTATACAGTACAGTGTGATCATTATCAGTGTGTAGATACTCAGTACCATTATACAGCGCAGTGTGATCAGTATCAGTGTGTAGATACTCAGTACCATTATACAGAGCAGTGTGATCATTATCAGTGTGTAGATACTCAGTACCATTATACAGCGCAGTGTGATCAGTATCAGTGTGTAGATACTCAGTACCATTATACAGTGCAGTGTGATCATTATCAGTGTGTAGATACTCTACCATTATACAGTGCAGTGTGATCAGTATCAGTGTGTAGATACTCAGTACCACTATACAGTGCAGTGTGATCAGTATCAGTATGTAGATACTCAGTACCATTATACAGTACAGTGTGATCAGTATCAGTGTGTAGATACTCAGTACCATTATACAGTGCAGTGTGATCATTATCGGTGTGTAGATACTCAGTACCATTATACAGTGCAGTGTGATCATTATCAGTGTGTAGATACTCAGTACCATTATACAGTGCAGTGTGATCATTATCAGTGTGTAGATACTCAGTACCATTATACAGTGCAGTGTGATCATTATCAGTGTGTAGATACTCAGTACTATTATACAGAGCAGTGTAATCATTATCAGTGTGTAGATGCTCAATACCATTATACAGAGCAGTGTGATGAGTATCAGTGTGTAGATACTCAGTACAATTATACAGTGTAGTGTGATCATTATCAGTGTGTAGATACTCAGTACTATTATACAGAGCAGTGTGATCATTATCAGTGTGTAGATACTCAGTACCATTATACAGTGCAGTGTGATCAGTATCAGTGCGTAGATACTCAGTATCATTATACAGTACAGTGTGATCATTATCAGTGTGTAGATACTCAGTACTATTATACAGAGCAGTGTGATCAGTATCAGTGTGTAGATAGTCAGTACCAGTATTCAGTACAGTGTGATTATTATCAGTGTGTAGATACTCGGTACCATTATACAGTGCGGTGCGATCACTATCGGTGTGTAGATACTCGGTACCATTATACAGTGCGGTGCGATCACTATCGGTGTGTAGATACTCGGTACCATTATACAGAGCAGTGTGATCATTATCAGTGTGTAGATACTCAGTACCATTATACAGAGCAGTGTGATCATTACCAGTTTGTAGATACTCAGTACTATTATACAGTGCGGTGTGATCAGTATCAGTGTGTAGATACTCAGTACCATTATACAGAGCAATGTGATCATTATCAGTGTGTAGATACTCAGTACCATTATACAGTGCAGTGTGATCAGTATCAGTGTGTAGATACTCAGTACCATTATACAGTGCAGTGTGATCATTATCAGTGTGTAGATACTCGGTACCATTATACAGAGCAGTGTGATCATTATCAGTGTGTAGATACTCGGTACCATTAAACAGTGCAGTGTGATCATTATCAGTGTGTAGATACTCGGTACCATTACACAGTGCAGTGTGATCATTATCAGTGTGTAGATACTCAGTATCATTATACAGTGCAGTGTGATCATTATCAGTGTGTAGATACTCGATACCATTATACAGAGCAGCGTGATCATTATCAGTGTGTGGATACTCGGTACCATTATACAGTGCAGTGTGATCATTATCAATGTGTGGATACTCAGTTCCATTATACAGTGCAGTGTGATCATTATCAGTGTGTAGATACTCAGTACCATTATACAGTGCAGTGTGATCATTATCAGTGTGTAGATACTCAGTACCATTATACAGTGCAGTGTGATCATTATCAGTGTGTTGATACTCAGTACCATTATAGAGCGCAGTGTGATCAGTATCAGTGTGTAGATACTCAGTACCATTATACAGTGCAGTGTGATCATTATCAGTGTGAGGATACTCAGTACCATTATACAGCGCAGTGTGATCAGTATCAGTGTGTAGATACTCAGTACCATTATACAGAGCAGTGTGATCATTATCAGTGTGTAGATACTCAGTACCATTATACAGTGCAGTGTGATCAGTATCAGTGTGTAGATACTCAGTACCATTATACAGTGCAGTGTGATCAGTATCAGTGTGTATATACTCAGTACCATTATACAGCGCAGTGTGATCAGTATCAGTGTGTAGATACTCAGTACCATTATACAGTGCAGTGTGATCATTATCAGTGTGTAGATACTCAGCACCATTATATAGTGCAGTGTGATCATTATCAGTGTGTAGATACTCAGTACCATTATACAGTGCAGTGTGATCATTATCAGTGTGTAGATACTCAGCACCATTATACAGTGCAGTGTGATCATTATCAGTGTGTAGATACTCAGTACCATTATACAGTGCAGTGTGATCATTATCAGCGTGTAGATATCAGTACCATTATACAGTGCAGTGTGATCATTATCAGTGTATAGATACTCAGTAACATTATACAGTGCAGTGTGATCAGTATCAGTGTGTAGATACTCAGTACCATTATACAGTGCTGTGTGATCAGTATCAGTGTGTAGATACTCAGTACCATTATACAGTGCAGTGTGATCATTATCAGTGTGCAGATACTCAGTATCATTATACAGTGCAGTGTGATCAGTATCAGTGTGTAGGTACTCAGTACCATTATACAGTACAGTGTGATCATTATCAGTGTGTAGATACTCAGTACCATTATACAGTACAGTGTGATCATTATCAGTGTGTAGATACTCAGTACCATTATACAGTGCAGTGTGATCAGTATCAGCGTGTAGATACTCAGTACCATTATACAGAGCAGTGTGATCAGTATCAGCGTGTAGATACTCAGTACCATTATACAGTGCAGTGTGATCAGTATCAGTGTGTAGATACTCAGTACCATTCTACACAGCAGTGTGATCATTATCAGTGTGTAGATACTCAGTACCATTATACAGTGCAGTGTGATCATTATCGGTGTGTAGATACTCAGTACCATTATACAGTGCAGTGTGATCATTATCAGTGTGTAGATACTCAGTACCATTATACAGTGCAGTGTGATCATTATCAGTGTGTAGATACTCAGTACCATTATACAGTGCAGTGTGATCATTATCAGTGTGTAGATACTCAGTACTATTATACAGAGCAGTGTAATCATTATCAGTGTGTAGATGCTCAATACCATTATACAGAGCAGTGTGATGAGTATCAGTGTGTAGATACTCAGTACAATTATACAGTGCAGTGTGATCATTATCAGTGTGTAGATACTCAGTACTATTATACAGAGCAGTGTGATCATTATCAGTGTGTAAATACTCAGTACCATTATACAGTGCAGTGTGATCAGTATCAGTGCGTAGATACTCAGTATCATTATACAGTACAGTGTGATCATTATCAGTGTGTAGATACTCAGTACCATTATACAGAGCAGTGTGATCAGTATCAGTGTGTAGATAGTCAGTACCAGTATTCAGTACAGTGTGATTATTATCAGTGTGTAGATACTCGGTACCATTATACAGTGCGGTGCGATCACTATCGGTGTGTAGATACTCGGTACCATTATACAGTGCGGTGCGATCACTATCGGTGTGTAGATACTCGGTACCATTATACAGAGCAGTGTGATCATTATCAGTGTGTAGATACTCAGTACCATTATACAGAGCAGTGTGATCATTACCAGTTTGTAGATACTCAGTACTATTATACAGTGCGGTGTGATCAGTATCAGTGTGTAGATACTCAGTACCATTATACAGAGCAATGTGATCATTATCAGTGTGTAGATACTCAGTACTATTATACAGTGCAGTGTGATCAGTATCAGTGTGTAGATACTCAGTACAATTATACAGTGCAGTGTGATCATTATCAGTGTGTAGATACTCGGTACCATTATACAGAGCAGTGTGATCATTATCAGTGTGTAGATACTCGGTACCATTAAACAGTGCAGTGTGATCATTATCAGTGTGTAGATACTCGGTACCATTACACAGTGCAGTGTGATCATTATCAGTGTGTAGATACTCAGTATCATTATACAGTGCAGTGTGATCATTATCAGTGTGTAGATACTCGGTACCATTATACAGAGCAGCGTGATCATTATCAGTGTGTGGATACTCGGTACCATTATACAGTGCAGTGTGATCATTATCAATGTGTGGATACTCAGTACCATTATACAGTGCAGTGTGATCATTATCAGTGTGTAGATACTCAGTACCATTATACAGTGCAGTGTGATCATTATCAGTGTGTAGATACTCAGTACAATTATACAGTGCAGTGTGATCATTATCAGTGTGTTGATACTCAGTACCATTATACAGCGCAGTGTGATCAGTATCAGTGTGTAGATACTCAGTACCATTATACAGTGCAGTGTGATCATTATCAGTGTGTAGATACTCAGTACCATTATACAGTGCAGTGTGATCATTATCAGTGTGTGGATACTCAGTACCATTATACAGCGCAGTGTGATCAGTATCAGTGTGTAGATACTCAGTACCATTATACAGAGCAGTGTGATCATTATCAGTGTGTAGATACTCAGTACCATTATACAGTGCAGTGTGATCAGTATCAGTGTGTAGATACTCAGTACCATTATATAGTGCAGTGTGATCAGTATCAGTGTGTATATACTCAGTACCATTATACAGCGCAGTGTGATCAGTATCAGTGTGTAGATACTCAGTACCATTATACAGTTCAGTGTGATCATTATCAGTGTGTAGATACTCAGTACCATTATACAGTGCAGTGTGATCATTATCAGTGTGTAGATACTCAGCACCATTATACAGTGCAGTGTGATCATTATCAGTGTGTAGATACTCAGCACCATTATACAGTGCAGTGTGATCATTATCAGTGTGTAGATACTCAGTACCATTATACAGTGCAGTGTGATCATTATCAGTGTGTAGATACTCAGCACCATTATACAGTGCAGTGTGATCATTATCAGTGTGTAGATACTCAGTACCATTATACAGTGCAGTGTGATCATTATCAGCGTGTAGATATCAGTACCATTATACAGTGCAGTGTGATCATTATCAGTGTATAGATACTCAGTAACATTATACAGTGCAGTGTGATCAGTATCAGTGTGTAGATACTCAGTACCATTATACAGTGCTGTGTGATCAGTATCAGTGTGTAGATACTCAGTACCATTATACAGTGCAGTGTGATCATTATCAGTGTGCAGATACTCAGTATCATTATACAGTGCAGTGTGATCAGTATCAGTGTGTAGATACTCAGTACCATTATACAGTACAGTGTGATCATTATCAGTGTGTAGATACTCAGTACCATTATACAGTACAGTGTGATCATTATCAGTGTGTAGATACTCAGTACCATTATACAGTGCAGTGTGATCAGTATCAGCGTGTAGATACTCAGTACCATTATACAGAGCAGTGTGATCAGTATCAGCGTGTAGATACTCAGTACCATTATACAGTGCAGTGTGATCAGTATCAGTGTGTAGATACTCAGTACCATTATACACAGCAGTGTGATCATTATCAGTGTGTAGATACTCAGTACCATTATACAGTGCAGTGTGATCATTATCATTGTGTAGATACTCAGTACCATTATAGAGTGCAGTGTAATCATTATCAGTGTGTAGATACTCAGTACCATTATACAGCGCAGTGTGATCAGTATCAGTGTGTAGATACTCAGTACCATTATACAGAGCAGTGTGATCATTATCAGTGTGTAGATACTCAGTACCATTATACAGTACAGTGTGATCAGTATCAGTGTGTAGATACTCAGTACCATTATACAGTGCTGTGTGATCATTATCAGTGTGTAGATACTCAGTACCATTATACAGAGCAGTGTGATCAGTATCAGCGTGTAGATACTCAGTACCATTATACAGTGCAGTGTGATCATTATCAGTGTGTAGATACTCTACCATTATACAGTGCAGTGTGATCATTATCAGTGTGTAGATACTCAGTACCACTATACAGTGCAGTGTGATCAGTATCAGTATGTAGATACTCAGTACCATTATACAGTGCAGTGTGATCATTATCAGTATGTAGATACTCAGTACCATTATACAGTGCAGTGTGATCATTATCAGTGTGTAGATACTCAGTACTATTATACAGAGCAGTGTAATCATTATCAGTGTGTAGATGCTCAATACCATTATACAGAGCAGTGTGATGAGTATCAGTGTGTAGATACTCAGTACAATTATACAGTGCAGTGTGATCATTATCAGTGTGTAGATACTCAGTACTATTATGCAGAGCAGTGTGATCATTATCAGTGTGTAGATACTCAGTACCATTATACAGTGCAGTGTGATCAGTATCAGTGCGTAGATACTCAGTATCATTATACAGTACAGTGTGATCATTATCAGTGTGTAGATACTCAGTACCATTATACAGAGCAGTGTGATCATTATCAGTGTGTAGATACTCAGTACCATTATACAGTGCAGTGTGATCAGTATCAGTGCGTAGATACTCAGTATCATTATACAGTGCAGTGTGATCATTATCAGTGTGTAGATACTCAGTACCATTATACAGAGCAGTGTGATCATTATCAGTGTGTAGATACTCAGTACCATTATACAGTGCAGTGTGATCAGTATCAGTGCGTAGATACTCAGTATCATTATACAGTGCAGTGTGATCATTATCAGTGTGTAGATACTCAGTACCATTATACAGAGCAGTGTGATCATTATCAGTGTGTAGATACTCAGTATCATTATACAGTGCAGTGTGATCAGTATCAGTGCGCAGATACTCAGTACCATTATACAGTGCAGTGTGATCAGTATCAGTGTGTAGATACTCAGTACCATTATACAGAGCAGTGTGATCATTATCAGTGTGTAGGTACTCAGTACCACTATACAGAGCAGTGTGATCATTATCAGTGTGTAGATACTCAGTACCATTATACAGTGAACTGTGATTATTATCAGTGTGTAGATACTCAGTACCATTATACAGTGCAGTGTGATCATTATCAGTGTGTAGATACTCAGTACCATTATACAGTGCAGTGTGATCAGTATCAGTGCGTAGATACTCAGTATCATTATACAGTGCAGTGTGATCATTATCAGTGTGTAGATACTCAGTACCATTATACAGACCAGTGTGATCATTATCAGTGTGTAGATACTCAGTACCATTATACAGTGCAGTGTGATCAGTATCAGTGCGTAGATACTCAGTATCATTATACAGTGCAGTGTGATCATTATCAGTGTGTAGATACTCAGTACCATTATACAGAGCAGTGTGATCATTATCAGTGTGTAGATACTCAGTATCATTATACAGTGCAGTGTGATCAGTATCAGTGTGCAGATACTCAGTACCATTATACAGTGCAGTGTGATCATTATCAGTGTGTAGATACTCAGTACCATTATACAGTGCAGTGTGATCAGTATCAGTGTGTAGATTCTCAGTACCATTATACAGAGCAGTGTGATCATTATCAGTGTGTAGATACTCAGTACCATTATACAGTGCAGTGTGATCATTATCAGCGTGTAGATATCAGTACCATTATACAGTGCAGTGTGATCAGTATCAGTGTATAGATACTCAGTAACATTATACAGTGCAGTGTGATCAGTATCAGTGTGTAGATACTCAGTACCATTATACAGTGCTGTGTGATCAGTATCAGTGTGTAGATACTCAGTACCATTATACAGTGCAGTGTGATCATTATCAGTGTGTAGATACTCAGTATCATTATACAGTGCAGTGTGATCAGTATCAGTGTGTAGATACTCAGTACCATTATACAGTACAGTGTGATCATTATCAGTGTGTAGATACTCAGTACCATTATACAGTACAGTGTGATCATTACCAGTGTGTAGATACTCAGTACCATTATACAGTGCAGTGTGATCAGTATCAGCGTGTAGATACTCAGTACCATTATACAGAGCAGTGTGATCAGTATCAGCGTGTAGATACTCAGTACCATTATACAGTGCAGTGTGATCAGTATCAGTGTGTAGATACTCAGTACCATTATACAGAGCAGTGTGATCATTATCAGTGTGTAGATACTCAGTACCATTATACAGTGCAGTGTGATCATTATCATTGTGTAGATACTCAGTACCATTAAAGAGTGCAGTGTAATCATTATCGGTGTGTAGATACTCAGTACCATTATACAGCGCAGTGTGATCAGTATCAGTGTGTAGATACTCAGTACCATTATACAGAGCAGTGTGATCATTATCAGTGTGTAGATACTCAGTACCATTATACAGTACAGTGTGATCAGTATCAGTGTGTAGATACTCAGGACCATTATACAGTGCTGTGTGATCATTATCAGTGTGTAGATACTCAGTACCATTATACAGTGCACTGTGATCATTATCAGTGTGTAGATACTCAGTACCATTATACAGCGCAGTGTGATCAGTATCAGTGTGTAGATACTCAGTACCATTATACAGCGCAGTGTGATCAGTATCAGTGTGTAGATACTCAGTACCATTATACAGAGCAGTGTGATCATTATCAGTGTGTAGATACTCAGTACCATTATACAGTACAGTGTGATCAGTATCAGTGTGTAGATACTCAGTACCATTATACAGTGCTGTGTGATCATTATCAGTGTGTAGATACTCAGTACCATTATACAGTGCAGTGTGATCATTATCAGTGTGTAGATATTCTACCATTATACAGTTCAGTGTGATCATTATCAGTGTGTAGATACTCAGTACCACTATACAGTGCAGTGTGATCAGTATCAGTATGTAGATACTCAGTACCATTATACAGTACAGTGTGATCAGTATCAGTGTGTAGATACTCAGTACCATTATACAGTGCAGTGTGATCATTATCAGTGTGTAGATACTCAGTACCATTATACAGTGCAGTGTGATCATTATCGGTGTGTAGATACTCAGTACCATTATACAGTGCAGTGTGATCATTATCAGTGTGTAGATACTCAGTACCATTATACAGTGCAGTGTGATCATTATCAGTGTGTAGATACTCAGTACCATTATACAGTGCAGTGTGATCATTATCAGTGTGTAGATACTCAGTACTATTATACAGAGCAGTGTAATCATTATCAGTGTGTAGATGCTCAATACCATTATACAGAGCAGTGTGATGAGTATCAGTGTGTAGATACTCAGTACAATTATACAGTGCAGTGTGATCATTATCAGTGTGTAGATACTCAGTACTATTATACAGAGCAGTGTGATCATTATCAGTGTGTAGATACTCAGTACCATTATACAGTGCAGTGTGATCAGTATCAGTGCGTAGATACTCAGTATCATTATACAGTGCAGTGTGATCAATATCAGTGTGTAGATACTCAGTACCATTATACAGAGCAGTGTGATCATTATCAGTGTGTAGATACTCAGTACCATTATACAGTGCAGTGTGATCAGTATCAGTGTGTAGATACTCAGTACAATTATACAGTGCAGTGTGATCATTATCAGTGTGTAGATACTCAGTACTATTATACAGAGCAGTGTGATCATTATCAGTGTGTAGATACTCAGTACCATTATACAGTGCAGTGTGATCAGTATCAGTGCGTAGATACTCAGTATCATTATACAGTACAGTGTGATCATTATCAGTGTGTAGATACTCAGTACCATTATACAGAGCAGTGTGATCATTATCAGTGTGTAGATACTCAGTACCATTATACAGTGCAGTGTGATCAGTATCAGTGCGTAGATACTCAGTATCATTATACAGTGCAGTGTGATCATTATCAGTGTGTAGATACTCAGTACCATTATACAGAGCAGTGTGATCATTATCAGTGTGTAGATACTCAGTATCATTATACAGTGCAGTGTGATCAGTATCAGTGTGCAGATACTCAGTACCATTATACAGTGCAGTGTGATCATTATCAGTGTGTAGATACTCAGTACCATTATACAGCGCAGTGTGATCAGTATCAGTGTGTAGATACTC
>CM074721.1:519805948-519858448 GCA_037306005.1 Rhinophrynus dorsalis | reverse complement strand
ATTACAGTGTAAGATCTACAGGACAGGATTCCCTTCTCCCAGTGGTACCTCCTCTCCCTGTATTGTACCTGTGTCCCTCTGTATATTATAGTGTAAGATCTGCAGGACACGATTCCCTTCTCCCAGTGGTTCCTCCTCTCCCTGTATTGTACCCGTGTCCCTCTGTATATTACAGTGTAAGATCTACAGGACAGGAGTCCCTTCTCCCAGTGGTTCCTCCTCTCCCTGTATTGTACCTGTGTCCCTCTGTATATTACAGTGTAAGATCTACAGGACAGGATTCCTTTCTCCCAGTGGTTCCTCCTCTCCCTGTATTGTACCTGTGTCCCTCTGTATATTACAGTGTAAGATCTGCAGAACAGGATTCCCTTCTCCCAGTGGTTTGTCCTCTCCCTGTATTGGACCTGTGTCCCTCTGTATATTACAGTGTAAGATCTACAGGACAGGATTCCCTTCTACCAGTGGTTCCTCCTCTCCCTGTATTGTACCTGTGTCCCTCTGTATATTACAGTGTAAGATTTACAGGACAGGATTCCCTTCTCCCAGTGGTTCCTCCTCTCCCTGTATTGTACATGTGTCCCTCTGTATATTACAGTGTAAGATCTACAGGGCAGGATTCCCTTCTCCCAGTGGTTCCTCCTCTCTCTGTATTGTACCTGTGTCCCTCTGTATATTACAGTGTAAGATCTGCAGGACAGGATTCCCTTCTCCCAGTGGTCCCTCCTCTCCCTGTATTGTACCTGTGTCCCTCTGTATATTACAGTGTAAGATCTACAGGACAGGATTCCCTTCTACCAGTGGTTCCTCCTCTCCCTGTATTGTACCTGTGTCCCTCTGTATATTACACTGTAAGATCTACAGGACAGGATTCCCTTCTCCCAGTGGTTCCCCCTCTCCCTGTATTGTACCTGTGTCCCTCTGTATATTACACTGTAAGATCTACAGGACAGGATTCCCTTCTCCCAGTGGTTCCTCCTCTCCCTGTATTGTACCTGTGTCCCTCTGTATATTACAGTGTAAGATCTACAGAACAGGATTCCTTTTTCCCAGTGGTTCCTCCTCTCCCTGTATTGTACCTGTGTCCCTCTGTATATTACAGTGTAAGATCTACAGGACAGGATTCCCTTCTCCCAGTGGTTCCTCCTCTCCCTGTATTGTACCTGTGTCCCTCTGTATATTACAGTGTAAGATCTACAGGACAGGATTCCCTTCTCCCAGTGGTTCCTCCGCTCCCTGTATTGTACCTGTGTCCCTCTGTATATAACAGTATAAGATCTACAGGGCATGATTCCCTTCTCCCAGTGGTTCCTCCTCTCCCTGTATTGTACCTGTGTCCCTCTGTATATTACAGTGTATGATCTACAGGACAGGATTCCCTTCTCCCAGTGGTTCTTCCTCTCCCTGTATTGTACCTGTGTCCCTCTGTATATTACAGTGTAAGATCTACAGGACAGGATTCCCTTCTCCCAGTGGTTCCTCCTCTCCCTGTATTGTACCTTTGCCCCTCTGTATATTACAGTGTAAGTTCTACAGGACAGGATTCCCTTCTCCCAGTGGTTCCCCTCTCCATGTATTGTACCTGTGTCCCTCTGTATATTACAGTGTAAGATCTACAGGACAGGATTCCCTTCTCCCAGTGGTTCCTCCTCTCCCTGTATTGTACCTGTGTCCCTCTGTATATTACAGTGTAAGATATACAGGACAGGATTCCCTTCTCCCAGTGGTCCCTCCTCTCCCTGTATTGTACCTGTGTCCCTCTGTATATTACAGTGTAATCTCTACAGGACAGGATTCCCTTCTCCCAGTGGTTCCTCCTCTCCCTGTATTGTACCTGTGTCCCTCTGTATATTACAGTGTAAGATCTACCGGACAGGATTCCCTTCTCCCAGTGGTTCCTCCTCTCTCTGTATTGTACCTGTGTCCCTCTGTATATTACAGTGTAAGATCTACAGGACAGGATTCCCTTCTTCCAGTGGTCCCTCATCTCCCTGTATTGTACCTGTGTCCCTCTGTATATTACAGTGTAATCTCTACAGGACAGGATTCCCTTCTCCCAGTGGTTCCTCCTCTCCCTGTATTGTACCTGTGTCCCTCTGTATATTACAGTGTAAGATCTACAGGACAGGATTCCCTTCTCCCAGTGGTCCCTCCTCTCCCTGTATTGTACCTGTGTCCCTCTGTATATTACAGTGTAATCTCTACAGGACAGGATTCCCTTCTCCCAGTGGTTCCTCCTCTCCCTGTATTGTACCTGTGTCCCTCTGTATATTACAGTGTATGATCTACAGGACATGATTCCCTTCTCCCAGTGGTTCCCCTCTCCCTGTATTGTACCTGTGTCCCTCTGTATATAACAGTGTAAGATCTACAGGACAGGATTCCCTTCTCCCAGTGGTACCTCCTCTCCCTGTATTGTACCTGTGTCCCTCTGTATATTACAGTGTAAGATCTGCAGGGCCTGTGCTCCTCTTCATAGCTAATAAATAACTTGCTGTGCTGAGGCTATCCTACTACCTTCCATAAAACTGCAGACACTTCAGAGATGACAATGACACAGAGTAGACTGCAGGGTGCAGGGCCAATGAGAGTCCTGGATCTGAGACACAGACAGAGACGTTGGGCCTTGTTCATCAAGCCGGAGGGGTTCAAATCTTGAAATGAAAATTCCACAGATTCACATTGTTTTAAGTGGGCTTAGCGATGAAAGCATCCAGGAGCATGAAAGTGTCGAATAACCCTTTGAGTGCCAGAGGGGTGCCCAACGCATCGCGTTGGGCACCCCTCTGGCACTCAAAGGGTTACACTGACGAGACTATTCCTCCCTCCCACGGAGCAGCTGGTTTGCTGTAGAAACGCCTGGGTAAGGCAGATTGTTGCCTCTCTACAACCATGCATGAGCTGCACTCCAGCCAATTGTTGGACCCTTCAAATGTTGGGGACTGTATTTCCAATCATCACTAATCAGCCGTTAACTGTAATAATCCATTTTACATGTTATAAGACGTTACTTTTCTCACTCTCCCCAAATCCCAGCTCCCCCTGCCTCCTTCCCTTCCAATATGTTCCTATTAGCCATCATTCTGCCCCTGCTGCTGCTTCTCTTCACCTGTGACCTGTGTGCATCTCTCTCTGTTGGCCTCTGACACCTCTTTATGCTCCGCTGTTCATACCCCCCTATGGCTCTCCTCCATATGCCTGGATACATCGGCCTCTATCATCACTCTGCATCAGCTCAGTCCTCATCACATCATGTGTGCAGCCATCCAACCATTATTACACTACAACTCCCATCATTCTCAGACGGCTGTTGTCCACCCTGAGCATGATGGGACTTACAGTCTAACAAAAGCAGATTGTCCACCCCTTATTATGACCTTCTCTTGCTTATACATCTCCCTCTTTCTCTAATTCCCTTGTCCTTTTGGTCAATCTCCCTATAGCCGCCTCTCTCTGTCTCTCCCTCCCCCCTCCTGCCAGTAAAATCCAGACCAGCCTTTCAGTTGATGTATATAAGTATTACTGACTGCTTCTATCCCTCCCCTCTCTTCTTCCCTCCCTCCTTCCCTCCCTGTATCCATCTCTCCCCCTCCCTGTCTCATTCTCTCTGTTCTGCACTCTCCTCAGGACATGGATGATTCCGGCATTATTAGACGCAGGAGGCTGCAGGTAGAACCACTGCTGATTTTTCTGTTTCCTTCACTGCTGCTGCTCTCTCTCTCTGTCCTCTGTCTCCATATGTCTGTGGGTTAGTCAGGATGCTCTGTCATGTCTGTCTGTCAGCATGTTTTCACTGTCTCCCTATAATACTATTACCACTCCCTCACTCTCCTTGTCCTACCCCTCCCTCCCCCTCACACCTCCTGTTAGTGGATATTTCTACATATAACACACAGGTGTGTATCCTTCTAATATGGATGTGTCATCCAGTGTAACCCCTCCCTAGAACTCTTCCTAATGCTTCATATAGCACCTCCTATTACTGAGTGTAACCCTTCCTAATGCTTCATATAGCGCCTCCTATTACTGAGTGTAACCCTTCCTAATGCTTCATATAGCGCCTCCCATTACTGAGTGTAACCCTTCCTAATGCTTCATATAGCACCTCCTATTACTGAGTGTAACCCTTCCTAATGCTTCATATAGCGCCTCCTATTACTGAGTATAACCCTTCCTAATGCTTCATACAGCACCTCCCATTACTGAGTGTAACCCTTCCTAATGCTTCATATAGCACCTCCCGTTACTGAGTGTAACCCTTCCTAATGCTTCATATAGCGCCTCCTATTACTGAGTGTAACCCTTCCTAATGCTTCATATAGCGCCTCCTATAACTGAGTGTAACCCTTCCTAATGCTTCATATAGCACCTCCCATTACTGAGTGTAACCCTTCCTAATGCTTCATATAGCACCTCCCATTACTGAGTGTAACCCTTCCTAACGCTTCATATAGCGCCTCCTATTACTGAGTGTAACCCTTCCTAACGCTTCATATAGCGCCTCCCATTACTGAGTGTAACCCTTCCTAACGCTTCATATAGCGCCTCCCATTACTGAGTGTAACCCTTCCTAACGCTTCATATAGCGCCTCCTATTACTGAGTGTAACCCTTCCTAACGCTTCATATAGCACCTCCCATTACTGAGTGTAACCCTTCCTAACGCTTCATATAGCACCTCCTATTACTGAGTGTAACCCTTCCTAACGCTTCATATAGTACCTCCCATTACTGAGTGTAACCCTTCCTAACGCTTCATATAGCACCTCCTATTACTGAGTGTAACCCTTCCTAACGCTTCATATAGCACCTCCCATTACTGAGTGTAACCCTTCCTAACGCTTCATATAGCACCTCCTATTACTGAGTGTAACCCTTCCTAACGCTTCATATAGCGCCTCCCATTACTGAGTGTAACCCTTCCTAACGCTTCATATAGCGCCTCCTATTACTGAGTGTAACCCTTCCTAACGCTTCATATAGCACCTCCCATTACTGAGTGTAACCCTTCCTAATGCTTCATATAGCGCCTCCTATTACTGAGTGTAACCCTTCCTAACGCTTCATATAGCGCCTCCCATTACTGAGTGTAACCCTTCCTAATGCTTCATATAGCGCCTCCTATTACTGAGTGTAACCCTTCCTAACGCTTCATACAGCGCCTCCTATTACTGAGTGTAACCCTTCCTAATGCTTCATATAGCGCCTCCTATTACTGAGTGTAACCCTTCCTAATGCTTCATATAGCGCCTCCCGTTACTGAGTGTAACCCTTCCTAACGCTTCATATAGCGCCTCCTATTACTGAGTGTAACCCTTCCTAACGCTTCATATAGCACCTCCCATTACTGAGTGTAACCCTTCCTAATGCTTCATATAGCGCCTCCTATTACTGAGTGTAACCCTTCCTAACGCTTCATATAGCACCTCCTATAACTGAGTGTAACCCTTCCTAATGCTTCATATAGCACCTCCTATAACTGAGTGTAACCCTTCCTAACGCTTCATATAGCACCTCCCATTACTGAGTGTAACCCTTCCTAATGCTTCATATAGCGCCTCCCATTACTGAGTGTAACCCTTCCTAATGCTTCATATAGCACCTCCTATTACTGAGTGTAACCCTTCCTAATGCTTCATATAGCACCTCCTATAACTGAGTGTAACCCTTCCTAATGCTTCATATAGCACCTCCCATTACTGAGTGTAACCCTTCCTAATGCTTCATATAGCACCTCCTATTACTGAGTTTAACCCTTCCTAATGCTTCATATAGCGCCTCCTATTACTGAGTGTAACCCTTCCCTGTAGCTGCTCATGTTACTCCATATAACCCCTCCCTATAATTCTTATTTGCTCCATATAACCCCTCCGTATAATTCTTATTTGCTCCATATAACTCCTCCTATTGCTCCATATAACTCCTCCCTATAACTCCTCCTATTGCTCCATATAACTCCTCCTATTTCTCCATATAACTCCTTCCTATAACTCCTCCTATTGCTCCATAGAACTCCTCCCTATAACCCCTCCTATTACTACATATAACTTCTCCCTATAACTCCTCCTATTGCTCATAGAACTCCTCCCTATAACTCCTCCTATTACTCCATATAACCCCTCCCTATAATTCTTATTTGCTCCATATAAC
The DNA here is from genome assembly GCA_037306005.1 of Rhinophrynus dorsalis. Classification (NCBI taxonomy): domain Eukaryota; kingdom Metazoa; phylum Chordata; class Amphibia; order Anura; family Rhinophrynidae; genus Rhinophrynus; species Rhinophrynus dorsalis. Next base: position 519,852,302 of record CM074721.1, on the reverse strand, counting down.
TCCTCCTATTGCTCATATAACTTCTCCCTATAACTCCTCCTATTACTTCATATAACGTCTCCCTAGAACTCCTCCTATTGCTCCATATAACCCCTCCCTATAATGCCTTCTATTACGCCATATATCTCCTCCCTATAACTCCTCGTATTTTTCCATATAACCCCTCCCCATAGCTCCTCCTATTGCTCCATATAACTCCTCCTATTGCTCCATATAACCCCTCACTATAACTCCTCCTATTGCTCCATATAACTCCTCCCTATAACTCCTCCTATTGCTCCATATAACCCCTCCCTATAATTCTTATTTGCTCCATATAACTCCTCCTATTTCTCCATATAACTCCTCCCTATAACTCCTCCTATTGCTCCATATAACTCCTCCTATTTCTCCATATAACTCCTCCCTATAACTCCTCCTATTGCTCCATAGAACTCCTCCCTATAACCCCTCCTATTACTACATATAACTTCTCCCTATAACTCCTCCTATTGCTCATAGAACTCCTCCCTATAACTCCTCCTATTACTCCATATAACCCCTCCCTATAATTCTTATTTGCTCCATATAACTCCTCCTATTGCTCATATAACTCCTCCCTATAACTCCTCCTATTACTCCATATAACTTCTCCCTATAACTCCTCCTATTACTTCATATAACGTCTCCCTATAACTCCTCCTATTGCTCCATATAACCCCTCCCTATAATGCCTTCTATTACGCCATATATCTCCTCCCTATAACTCCTCGTATTTTTCCATATAACCCCTCCCCATAGCTCCTCCTATTACTCCATATAACTCCTCCTATTGCTCCATATAACTCCTCCTATTGCTCCTTATAACTCCTCCATATAACTCCTCATATTGTTCCATATAACCTCTTCCTATAACTCCTCCTATTGTTCCATATACCTCCTCCCTATATCTCCTCCTATTGCGCCATATAACTCCTCCCTATAACTCCTCCTATTGCTCCATATAACTCCTTCCTATAACTCCTCCTATTGTTCCATATAACTCCTCCTATTGCTCCATATAACTCCTCACTATAACTCCTCCTATTGCTCCTTATAAATCCTCCATATAACTCCTCCTATTGCTCCATATAACTCCTCCCTATAACTCCTCCTATTGCTCCATATAACCCCTCACTATAACTCCTCCTATTGCTCCATATAACTCCTCCCTATAACTCCTCCTATTGTTCCATATAACTCCTCCTAATGCTTCATATAACCCCTCCCTCTATTTCCTCCTATTGCTCCATATATCTCCTTGCTATAACTCCTCCTATTGCTCCATATAAGCCTTCCAAGAACTCCTCCTACTTCACGATATAACCTCTCCCAATGACTCCTCCTATTGCTCTAGATAACCTCTCCTAGTAGCTCCTGCTATTGCTTCATATAATCACTCTATAATCTTGCCATTTTACACATGGATGCTAAACATAAATAAACCGCCTGTTTATGTGCAGCATCTTATTCCGTCCTGTATCTGTTGCTAGGATATCAGCCAATCAAAATGTTTAACCTGGAAATAGTGTCCCCAAAGCATTCTGGCTCATGTAGTTCTGATTTCTGTCTGTGCTGTAGTTGAAACAATTTTAGGCCCTGCAATCCTGATCTTTCTGGCGCTATATTTGTAATACGCTCTGAGCCTTGTTATGTTTTTATGCTTGCAATGTATTTTTCCTGCCTTTTCTGTATATTAACAATGCATTCTGGGTCCTGTAGTTAATTTCTCTCTTGAGTTTTATCATTGCAGAACATTTTGGTCCCTGTAGGCCCTGTCCTCTGTCTCTATATTGTTTTAAAGACTTTTATGTCTGCAGGATAATTTAACACTCTAACATAACTCCCAACATTTCAGTTGGCCAAAAAGGGACACTTGCATTTTAGGTGGTTTTGCTGGGGGTGTGTCTTGTAGGTGGGGCATTGCTGAGAATTTGTAGGCTGTTACATGACCTTGATTTAGAGCAAGACCAAAGTATTTTATTAACTAAGACTAATTCATAAGACATATTCTAAAGTTAAAAAAAACATTAACGTGAGTTATATTACCATGGAGCAATGTGATACACTTATATACACATCACACAATCTGATCTCCTGAAAAGAGGGACACAAGGGTGGGAAACAGGGACAGAGAGGTCTGGGTATCAAAGCAGGGCTGTCCTTCCTAAAGATGGACATTTGGGCAGTATAGATCCATAATATCTCCTAAAGAGGGACAATTGAGAGGTATAAAGCCATAATATTTCCTAAAGAGGTACACTTGGGAGGTATGGACCCCTAACATCTCCTAAACAGGGACACTTAGGAGGTATGGATCTCTAATATTGCCTAAACAGAGACACTTGGGAGGTATGGATCCCTAATATCTCCTAAACATGGACACTTGTGAGGTATGGGTCCCTAATATTTCCTAAACAGGGACACTTGGGAGGTATGGATCTCTAATATCTCCTAAACAGGGACACTTGGGAGGTATGGAGCCCTAATATCTCCTAAACAGGGACACTTGGGAGGTATGGAGCCCTAATATTTCCTAAAGAGGGACACCTGGGAGGTATGGAGCCCTAATGTCTCCTAAAGAGGGACACTTGGGAAGTATGGATCCCTAACATCTCCTAAACAGGGACACTTGGGAGGTATAGATCCCTAATATCTCCTAAACAGGGACACTTGGGAGGTATGGATCCCTAATATCACCTAAAGAGGGACACTTGGGAGGTATGGAGCCCTAATATCTCCTAAACAGGGACACTTGGGAGGTATGGAGCCCTAATATTTCCTAAAGAGGGACACCTGGGAGGTATGGACCCCTAATATCTCCTAAAGAGGAACACTTGGGAAGTATGGATCCCTAACATCTCCTAAACAGGGACACTTGGGAGGTATGGAGCCCTAATATTTCCTAAAGAGGGACACCTGGGAGGTATGGACCCCTAATATCTCCTAAAGAGGAACACTTGGGAAGTATGGATCCCTAACATCTCCTAAACAGGGACACTTGGGAGGTATGGAGTCCTAATATCTCCTAAACAGGGACACTTGGGAGGTATGGATCCCTAATATCTCCTAAACAGGGACACTTGTGAGGTATAGATCCCTAACATCTCCTAAACAGGGACATTTGGGAGGTATGGATCCCTAATATCTCCTAAAAAGGGACACTTGGGAGGTATGAATCTCTAATATCTCCTAAAGAGGGACACAGGAGGCATAGACCTCTATTATCTCCTAAATACACTAAAAGCAATAAATAAAAAATGCATATAAAAATTAAATATACAAATTCATCTCTGGAGAGAAGGATCATGTAAGGAAATTACATAAACGCTGTAGGCAGCAGTGTAACTAATGATTGCAAGGCCCCGGCGCAAACTTTTTTGGCTCCCCATTACAAAAATATTTTTGTGCAATACCCTCTGACACTCAAAGGGTTAAAAATCGATGATCATGCTATTAAAGCCACCAAGGCCAAATCTGTGATTCAGCCATAAGCGTTGAGTGCATATTACTAGTATATTCCGCTTCTATGTAACTCCATCATTCTATCCCTTCCTGTCATGTGCTGCGGATTCTGTTCCCAGATTTAAAGTGGAAGTGTCACCTTGAATTTAAGTTTGCATATTTGAAAACTTCAATAAAATCTGCTTATGTATCAGACGAGCAGATGTATAGTTTAGGAAATATTCATGCTTTATTTTTGTATGGCGACAGATCTGAGTATGATAGTATATGCAATTTATTCTTATGAAATTCTCAGAACAGCAAAGAGATTAATTAGAACATGAAACCGCAGATAAAAAACGTTCACTTTTTTCAGAAATAATGGTAGTAATATCTCCTAAATTAGGCATCTGTTGGTCTTTTGGCTAACAATACAGTCAGTTTTAAAGGGATAGTAATGTTTCATAATAAAAGCAGCTCTAATTAATCATCATAGTATTTGGACTTTGGAGAGTGTTATTTCAGTTTTGTCAGAGTTGTAGTTCAAGAGTAATTCAATGACAAATTATCCCCCTCCCGCCCCTTTTACTGATGTAACACAGCTCAGCCAAAGCAGAAGGGAGGTGCCCAGGTAGATTGCACAGAGGGACAATCTTCAATTAAGATAAGGGAAAAACCTGAGAAACTTGTCAAGGGGGGAAGGGCTTTCATTGTTTTCATATAAATAAGATTGTCCCCTTCTGTTATCTGTCTGGTCTTACAACCAGATTCCACATCTGAGAAGAGATGGCTTACACTAGGAAAAAGGGGCGGGAGGGGAAACTTTACTTGTGAATATCTCTCAAACCATAAAGGTTTGAGAGATAAGACTTATATCGTTCTTCATGTTTTTTTAATGCCTACAAAATAAAATAAAGTTAAAACGAAGTATTACTATCCCTTTAAATGAAGCTTTCAAATATGCAAACTTAAATTCACCTATTTCTTTATGGTTTTATCTCCCTGATAGGGAGTTGTCTGCATCTTTTTCCCAAGCCCACTCTGTCAACGGTGAAAGTAGGGATAATGCAACAATGTAAGAAAAACAAAACAAAAAAAACTAGTGATACAATGTGGAAAAGCCTGCACTACAGTTTACATAGCTCTTGATGATACAGGAATAATGTTAAGTTGTAACACTATACCTACTTTTAGAATCTCTGAAAGAAAACTCTCTACAAACAGTGATTTAGGGAGCTCAATCAGAAAAGCTCTGCAATTCCTCTCTTATTCTAAAGAGTAGGAGTAGTTAAAGGGATAGTAATGTTTCACAAAAACAGCAGCTCCAATTAATCATCATAGTAATAGGGCCATGGAGAGTGTTATTTCAGTACTGTCAAAGTTGTAGTTCAAGAGTAATTGAATGATAAAGTATTCCCCTCCCGCCCCTTTTACCTAGTGTAACACTGCTCACCTCAGATGTGGAATCTGGTCTCCTGACTGGACAGGTCACAGCAAGGGACAATCTTCTTACTGTGATCATAAGGAAAACCCTGGCTCCCTTGACAGGTTTTTCAGGTTTTCCCTTATGCTCACTGAAGATTGTCCCTCTCTGTGATCCATCCGGACAGTCTTGCTGCTATGAGGTGAGCAGTGTTACATCAGTAAAAGGGGCAGGAGGGGGATACTTTATCATTCAATTACTCTTGAACTACAACTCTGACAGTATTGATATAACATTCTTCATGGCCCAAATACCATGAAGATTAATTGGAGCTGCTTTTATTGTGACATTACTATCCCTTTAACTGTAAGACCTCCAATTGTTGGGGATGGTTAGTTGGGGATGATGGGAATTGTAGTTCCACCACAGCTGGAGGTCCAGCAATTGGAAGACGTTTTTGGGCAGCAGTTACAGAGAATTGTTGGGTCAAGAAGTAATTTCAGGATCGGTATGAATGAATGAATGAATATATATATATATATATATATATATATATATATATATATATATATATATATATATGTATAGCGCCACAAGCGTACGCAGCACTTTACAATTTAAAGGTTTAGACAATACAGGGTTACAAGTGCTCTGCAAAGTCGAACTCTGGAAGAGAGGTCACTACCAGAAACCTTAGTCTAAAGTGTACGATTAAATTAAGGTGGAAAATGTGCACTGCACAAAGAGGGGATGAAAACATTTTTTAAGGGGTCAGAAAAGATTTATTAGGATAAAACAAGGTTCTTCCTACCACTGAAAGATGTTTCATTCAGAGGTCATGAGTTCAAGGCGTGATGCATTGTTGCAGCTGTTACTGTCATATTCTATGGAAATTTGTAGGTTGAGGCTCACCTCTCCGATAGAATGTAACAGAAAAAAATTTCTGGAGACTAGGTGGCGCTGTTGCTAACAGTGTAATTTAAAAGGCGCAAACCAACGCCACCACTGGTGGAGAAATAGAAATTCCTCAAATTCCCGTTCATGTGTTGGAGACCTCCCTAGCATTCCAGGGGTTCAAATCTACATTTAAATCAGTTGGATGTTGGGGCATTTTTATTACCCCACGATGGTGCGGTTAGTTTGTTGCAGAGTTGCTTCTCTTTTCATATGTGTAGGGTGAGATTTCACATTAAGCAAGGTAGGAAACTAAAATCAGAGGGGCGGTGTCTCAGCTGTGCTGGCCACACCCACAATCTGATTTGTAGGCGTGGTCAGAACAATTTCAATGCCCCTGCACCCATTTTATTCCCATTTACAGGCTATTATTTAGGTGAAGGCTGTCCAAGTTCAGTCCTCAAGGGCCACCAACAGACCAGGATGTAAGAATTTCCCTGATTAATCACAGGTGAGTTAATCAGTAGATCATTCATTGTGACTGACTCACCTGTGTGTAATCAGGGAAATCCTTACATCCTGGCCTGTTGGTGGCCGCTGAGGACTGCACTTGGACAGCCCTTATTTATAGGTTAAAGTTTTTATATCTTTGCTTGTTATAGGCTGTAGGGTATTTTCTGTGTCAGGAAACGGTGGATATGACTGGGGGTGGAGCCATGTGAGGAGTGGTGCATTGTAATGGGTGGAGCTAAGAGCACCTAGAGTTCTTTGCCTAGGGGGAGACTGTGATGTAAATCTGGCCCTGTTTATGTGAATAAGGCCCTAGATAAAATGGCACAAAATACATATTAGGTTTTGGTTTTACAGATTTACTTAATATATTTTGCAAACTCCTCTCTAGAAATCCAGGGTCTGCCCACTCTAATGTTTCTTGTGAGGTGGTGTGACTTAGAAAAAGGCTTCACAGAGAACCCATATACAATATGTACAAAATATGTAGATAGATAAATATATCAGACTGCTGTATGATGGACACCTACAGTACCTAGGTAAGTCCTTCAGTCACACGCAGTAATTATATAGATACACCTGACTGCTGTATGATGGACTCCTACCTAGTTAAGTCCTACTGTTACACACAGTAATTATATAGATACACCTGACTGCTGTATGATGGACTCCTACCTAGGTAAGTCCTTCTGTTACACACAGTAATTATATAGATACACCAGACTGCTGTATGATGGACTCCTACCTAGGTAAGTCCTTCTGTTACACACAGTAATTATATAGATACACCTGACTGCTGTATGATGGACTCCTACCTAGGTAAGTGCTTCTGTTACACACAGTAATTATATAGATACACCTGACTGCTGTGTGATGGACTACTACCTAGGTAAGTCCTTCTGTTACACACAGTAATTATATAGATACACCTGACTGCTGTATGATGGACTCCTACCTAGGTAAGTCCTTCTGTTACACACAGTAATTATATAGATACACCCGACTGCTGTATGATGGACTCCTACCTAGGTAAGTGCTTCTGTTACACACAGTAATTATATAGATACACCTGACTGCTGTGTGATGGACTACTACCTAGGTAAGTCCTTCTGTTACACACAGTAATTGTATAGATACACCTGACTGGTGTATGACGGACTCCTACCTAGGTAAGTCATTCTGTTACACACAGTAGTTATATAGATACACCTGACTGGTGTATGATGGACTCCTACCTAGGTAAGTCATTCTGTTACACACAGTAGTTATATAGATACACCTGACTGCTCTATGATGGTATCATGGTGCCTGTGATTTGCTTGCCTGCATTCCTATCCGGTGGTTTGAGAGTGGAGCTGCATCCTCGGGTCTGCCGCTATCTGCGGGTATGCGTCTCTGACGTCACACTCACTATTTTGTAGCTTCTTGTCTGTGTGGCCGATTGTGCTCCGCCTTCAAGTGGCGGCCTTATAATCTCCCCATGAACTGGGCTTAATCTCCCTTTCGTGGTTTTACTGTGCGTATTCCAGTGTTGCTTGTTTGACCCTTGTTTGGCTTCCAATATCTTCTGGTGCTCAATCCTTGGCTTGTCTGACTGTCCACTCTGGTTTTGACCAGTGGCTCTGTCTGACTAGCTGATCCGTGTATGACTCTGGCTTGTCCGACTACCCTATCACGGTGCCTGTGATTCTGCTTGAGCGACATTCCTACTTCTGGGTTTGCTTTCTGGGTTTTCAACCCCTCCCAGGGCTTGCCTTTATTTACGCCCTCCTGTCATTATTTCTGTGCCCTTTCGTGGTGTTCCTGACCAGACGTTTGTTGCTGTGTTCCTGTTCCGTGTATGATCCGGATTCGTCTGACCTTGCTTCTGTCTTCATGCCCGTATTGTTTTGACCCAGCTCGCCTGACTACGATTCCGTGACCGATCTAGGCTTTGGCTGACTTCCGCTCTCTGTGTACCGATCCAGGCTTTGGCTGACTACCGCTCTCTGTGTACTGATCCAGGCTTTGGCTGACTTCCGCTCTCTGTGTACCGATCCAGGCTTTGGCTGACTACCGCTCTCTGTGTACTGATCCAGGCTTTGGCTGACTACCGCTCTCTGTGTACTGATCCAGGCTTTGGCTGACTACCACTCTCTGTGTACCGATCCAGGCTCTGGCTGACTACCGCTGTCTGTGTACCGATCAAGGCTTTGGCTGACTTCCGCTCTCTGTGCACCGTTCCAGGCTTTGGCTACTCGCCTAGCATCTGCTTATCACTAGTGCTTCTGTTGTCCTAGTCTAGTGTCTATTGCCTTTGCCATACGGTTGCCTGCCAGTTTGCACTATCGAGTTGCCTCCGGTTGCGCTACATTTCAGCCTGTGCCTCCCTGCAGCCTCCGTTTGTATACTATACAGCCTGTGCTGTACGGTCACTAGCGGTTCTACCACCTGTCAGTCTGCACTCCTCCGATGCCTCTGGTTGCGCTACCTTACAGCCTGTGCCTCACTGTAGCCTCCGTTTGTCACTATACTTCCTGTGCCTTAATGGTCACTTGTGGTGCTTCGACCTGTCCGTTTGCACCTATCAGCTGTCTCAGGTTGCGTTGCTGTACCGATGCTCTCCTTATTGCCTCCGGGCTTGTTAGACTGCCTACCATCACCTCCAGTTGCGCTCCGTGCAGACTGTGCCTACTCTGCTTGCCTCCGGGCATCTCCTCAGTATACTCATTTGTACCGTCACGTGGGCTGCCTTACCTAGTTATAGGTAAGGCCGGTAGAGCCTATCCGCTCCCTAATCCTCAGTATACTCATTTGTACCGTCACGTGGGCTGCCTTACCCGGTTATAGGTAAGGCCGGTAGAGCCTATTCGCTCCCTAACCTATTGGGGTGTCTGCCCTGCCGTACCAGCCCCTCTTAGGGCTTTTCATGACCTGTACTGCTGAGGTTTTGTTCCAATTCCTGTTCCAGTCATTTTTACATTTCTGTATTTTGTTTTATTCTGTAATGCTCTGACTTGTGTCAGATTCTATAGTGCCATCCTCTGTTTGGGTCTGGACCCGTGAAGGGCATTTCTGTTCTGTATTATTTGTCTAATAAAGGTTCATTATTTTACCTTAACCAAATTGTCTGAGTGTTCAGTAAAACCGTGACATACCCGCTCTGTGCTGACCTAGGCTGTGGCTGACTACCCGATCCGGTTCCTGACTGTGGCTTGTCTGGCTTACACTCTGTGCTACTCCCCGCTTCTGTCTGACTACCACTTGTCTCCAGGTATAGCAGTAGGAGCGCTCTACCTATCCGGTGTAAAAGCTACCTTGCTGGTAGCGTTGCAAGTTGCCTCTGCACTGTGTGATCCTATTGCCTTTGGGCTGGTAGTGTTGCCTGTTATCTCTCGATCTGTTGCCTCTTGGTACAATACCATATAATATTCCTTGCTGTCTCTGCCTAGTACTCGCTCTGAGCTTCGCACTGCGCTATGACAACTACTTCTCTGGTAGTCTGCTAGTGTGCCTCCACTCTGTGGTCTCTGTTCTGTACTACTACATAGATACACCTGACTTGTATGATGGACTCCTACCTAGGTAAGTGCTTCTGGTACACACAGTAATTACATAGATACACCTGATTTGTATGATGGACTTCTACCTAGGTAAGTGCTTCTGTTACACACAGTAATAATATAGACATACTTGACTGCTGTATGGTGGACTCTTACCTAGGTAAGTCCTTCTGTTACACACAGTAATTATATAGATACACCGGACTGCTGTAATATGGACTCCTACCTAGGTAAGTGCTTCTGTTACACAAAGTAATTATATAGATACACCTGACTGCTGTATGGTGGACTCCTACCTAGGTAAGTGCTTCTGTTACACACGGTAATTATATAGATACACCTGACTGCTGTATTACGGACTCCTACCTAGGTAAATCCTTCTGTTACACACGGTAATTATATAGATATACCTGACTGCTGTATGATGGACTCCTACCTAGGTAAGTGCTTCTATTACACACAGTAATTGTATAGATACACCTGACTGCTGTATGACGGACTCCTACCTAGGTAAGTGCTTCTGGTACACACGGTAATTATATAGATATACCTGACTGCTGTATGATGGACTCCTACCTAGGTAAGTGCTTCTGTTACACACAGTAATTGTATAGATACACCTGACTGCTGTATGATGGACTCCTACCTAGGTAAGTGCTTCTGGTACACACAGTAATTATATAGATACACCTGAGTGCTGTATGATGGACTCCTATCTAGGTAAGTGCCTCTGTTACACACAGTAATTATATCAATACACCTGACTGCTGTATGATGGACTCCTACCTAGGTAAGTGCTTCTGGTACATACAGTAATTATATAGATACACCTGAGTGCTGTATGATGGACTCCTATCTAGGTAAGTGCCTCTGTTACACACAGTAATTATATAGATACACCTGACTGCTGTATGATGGACTCCTACCTAAGTAAGTACTTCTGTTACACACAGTAATTATATAGATACACCTGACTGCTGTATGATGGACTCCTACCTAGGTAAGTGCCTCTGTTACACACAGTAATGATACAGATACACCTGAGTGATGTATGATGGACTCCTACCTAGATAAGTGCTTCTGTTACACACGGTAATTATATATGCACCTGACTGCTGTATGATGGACTTTTACCTAGGTAAGTGCTTCTGTTACACACAGTAATTGTATAGATACACCTGACTGCTGTATGATGGACTCTTACCTAGGTAAGTGCTTCTGTTACACACAGTAATTATATAGATACACCTGACTGCTGTATGATGGACTCCTACCTAGGTAAGTGCTTCTGTTACACACAGTAATTATATAGATACACCTGACTGATGTATGATGGACTCCTACCTAGGTAAGTCCTTCTGGTACACACAGTAATTATATAGATACACCTGACTGCTGTATGATGGACTCCTACCTAGGTAAGTCCTTCTGTTACACACAGTAATTATATAGATACACCTGACTGCTGTATGATGGACTCCTATCTAGGTAAGTGCTTCTGGTACACACAGTAATTATATAGATGCACCTGACTGCTGTATGATGGACTCCTACCTAGGTAAGTGCTTCTGGTACACACAGTAATTATATAGATGCACCTGACTGCTGTATGATGGACTCCTACCTAGGTAAGTGCTTCTGGTACACACAGTAATTATATAGATGCACCTGACTGCTGTATGATGGACTCCTACCTAGGTAAGTCCTTCTGGTACACACAGTAATTATATAGATACACCTGACTGCTGTATGATGGACTCCTACCTAGGTAAGTGCTTCTGGTACACACAGTAATTATATAGATACACCTGACTGCTGTATGATGGACTCCTACCTAGGTAAGCGCTTCTGTCACACACAGTAATTATATAGATACACCTGACTGCTGTATGATGGACTCCTACCTAGGTAAGTGCTTCTGGTACACACAGTAATTATATAGATACACCTGACTGCTGTATAATGGACTCCTACCTAGGTAAGTGCTCGTGTTACACACAGTAATTATATAGATACACCTGACTGCTGTATGATGGACTCCTACCTAGGTAAGTGCTTCTGGTACACACAGTAATTATATAGATACACCTGACTGCTGTATAATGGACTCCTATCTAGGTAAGTGCCTCTGTTACACACAGTAATTATATCGATACACCTGACTGCTGTATGACAGTCTCTTACCTAGGTAAGTGCTTCTGTTACACACAGTAATTATATAGATACACCTGACTGCTGTATGATGGACTCCTACCTAGGTAAGTACTTCTTTTACACACAGTAATTATATAGATACACCTGACTGCTGTATGATGGACTCCTACCTAGGTAAGTGCTTCTGTTACACACAGTAATTATACAGATGCACCTGACTGATGTATGATGGACTCCTACCTAGGTAAGTGCTTCTTTTACACACAGTAATTATATAGATACACCTGACTGATGTATGATGGACTCCTAGCTAGGTAAGTGCTTCTGGTACACACAGTAATTATATAGATACACCTGACTGATGTATGATGGACTCCTAGCTAGGTAAGTGCTTCTGTTACACACAGTAATTATACAGATGCACCTGACTGATGTATGATGGACTCCTACCTAGGTAAGTGCTTCTGGTACACACAGTAATTATATAGATACACCTGACTGATGTATGATGGACTCCTAGCTAGGTAAGTGCTTCTGGTACACACAGTAATTATATAGATACACCTGACTGATGTATGATGGACTCCTAGCTAGGTAAGTGCTTCTGGTACACACAGTAATTATATAGATACACCTGACTGATGTATGATGGACTCCTAGCTAGGTAAGTGCTTCTGTTACACACAGTAATTATACAGATGCACCTGACTGATGTATGATGGACTCCTACGTAGGTAAGTGCTTCTGTTACACACAGTAATTATACAGATGCACCTGACTGATGTATGATGGACTCCTACCTAGGTAAGTGCTACTGGTACACACAGTAATTATATAGATATACCTGACTGCTGTATGATGGACTCCTACCTAGGTAAGTGCTTCTGTTACACACAGTAATTATATAGATACACCTGACTGATGTATGATGGACTCCTAGCTAGGTAAGTGCTTCTGGTACACACAGTAATTATATAGATACACCTGACTGCTGTATGATGGACTCCTACCTAGGTAAGTGCTTCTGTTACACACAGTAATTATATAGATACACCTGACTGCTGTATGATGGACTCCTAGCTAGGTAAGTGCTTCTGGTACACACAGTAATTATATAGATACACCTGACTGCTGTATGATGGACTCCTAGCTAGGTAAGTGCCTCTGTTACACACAGTAATTATACAGATACACCTGACTGCTGTATGATGGACCCCTACCTAGGTAAGTGCTTCTGTTACACACAGTAATTATATAGATACACCTGACTGCTGTATGATGGACTCCTACCTAGGTAAGTGCTTCTGGTACACACAGTAATTATATAGATACACCTGACTGCTGTGTGATGGACTCCTACCTAGGTAAGTGCTTCTGTTACACACAGTAATTATATAGATACACCTGACTGCTGTATGATGGACTCCTACCTAGGTAAGTCCTTCTGGTACACACAGTAATTATATAGATATACCTGACTGCTGTATGATGGACTCCTACCTAGGTAAGTGCTTCTGTTACACACAGTAATTATATAGATACACCTGACTGCTGTATGATGGACTCCTACCTAGGTAAGTCCTTCTGGTACACACAGTAATTATATAGATATACCTGACTGCTATATGATGGACTCCTACCTAGGTAAGTGCTTCTGGTACAGTAATTATATAGATACACCTGACTGCTGTATGACGGACTCCTACCTAGGTAAGTCCTTCTGTTACACACAGTAATTATATAGATACACCTGACTGTTGTATGATGGACTCCTACCTAGGTAAGTGCTTCTGGTACAGTAATTATATAGATACACCTGACTGCTGTATGACGGACTCCTACCTAGGTAATTATATATAGATATAACTGTATGATGGCGACTGATAGAGCAGCTTTAGAATGAAAGCTTCCAAGACAACTTAGGTGTCTTCTTCAGGCATATTTAGAATGAAGACTGAATACAAAATACATAACAGGTTGTACATTAATGCAATTTTTTTTTTTATATTTAAATTCCACTGGAAGTGAATCTCTTGTCACCATTGTCTGTGTAAATCATTCGCTAGACTCCAGTAGAGATGTATCTTTGTAGCTGGCCAAGTGGTAAAAGACTTATTTCCCTTTTGATATGTGAATAGCTCCAGTAAATTTAGTGTGTAGAGAGTTTTGACCACAGCCAAAGATGACTTTGTCTATGGAATGTATGGGTTAACCCTCCAAGCACCATCGTTTGCAATGCATTGATCATAAATCTGTCACTAAAGGGCCAAAAATATGTTTATTGCGGGGAATAACAACATAATTCTTTATCATGTTCAGGCCACATTTCAGAATGTTAAACTTGGTCATCAATTTATACTCCCAGATAATTGTGTCTCAGTGTCTCAAAATTTCCCATCAATATAGACACCCTGATATCTTGTTTGCAAAAATGTTGACCCACTGTGGTGCCTCTTTTCTATTTCACATGGGACCTATGAGAATTCGTCCTTTCCTTTGAGTCTGTCCTGACTAACCTACATATAGTCCTGTTTTTGGGACATTTCCCATTGAAGATCATCAGGAGAATTTGGCGTTGATGTGGTTTTGGTGGAAATCGGGTATGGGCACCTTATGTGTGGACAGGTTCATCATGTCATTTGTGGACAGGGAGAATGACCATTTCTGTTTCTTAAGGGAGCTCTTTAACAACAGTTGTTTCAGGTTGGGAGAGGAGGAGAGGTCTTGAGAATATTTTTTTTATTTTTTTTTAGTTTTGTTTGGAGCTCTTTTGAGATTTTGCACAGTTGGAGGTTGTAGATGACTACTACTCTTTTCTCTTTCTGTAGCTGTTTGAATTCCAGGAGATTTCTTCTGGGAACACTTCTGGCTCTCTGAATTTGGATGTCTGTGACATCCACGACTGATAAAATCTGTCCTGAGATTTTTAAGGTGTTTATCATGGTGAGAAGTCTCAGAGCATAAGCAGTTATACCTTAGGGCCTGGCTGTAAACAGTAGAGTGTTTTGTGTGTCTGTACTTATTCTCTCTGCAGAGAATCACTCAGATGTATAAACATATCTCTTGTGTCTACATTTGCATAGCACCAAACATTTCAAATGATTAAAGAGGGACACTTTTGTTTTAGGTTGTCTCTGGAGGCACAACTGGTTGGGGGGTGCATTAATGAGGATTTTTAGGTCACTTCATGATTTATTGACGGCTCATTATGTAGTTGAATAAATGAGTTAGAACAAAGACAAATTATTTTATTTAAACAGACTAATTTTTAACATGTATACTGACGTTTAGGCAAACATTAATGTGAGTTTTATTTTTGAGAAACAGTGTGACGCACTTATGTGCACCCTAGACATTCTGAAATCCTAAAAAGAGGGACACGGAGTATGAAAGATCAACAGGGGGATTTGTGTCTCAGAGATGCACTGTCTCGACTAAAGAGGGACACTTGGGAGGTATGTGCTGCAGTGTCTGTGGACAATGACCATGCACTGTACTATGGATATGCTGAGAAGACCACATACTGTTCTGTTCATACTTTATATAGTTATGATTTTATTGAGGCATATAGTGGAAGGGATGTATAGGCTGAGTAAAAGATGGTTATTCTTACTGCTGAGTAAAGAAAGGTTACTCCAACTACTGAGTAAACAATGGTTGCTCACACTGCTCAGTACAGAAGGTTACTCCCACGTCAGACTAAAAGAATGTTATTCCCACTGATTAGTAAAAGAAGGGTACTCCTATTGCTGAGTAAAAGCTCAGTAAAATAAGGGTACTGCCACTTCTGAGTAAAAGAAGGATATGCCTACTGCTCAGTAAAAGAATGGTACTCCCACTTCTGAGTAAAAGAAGGATATGCCTACTGCTCAGTAAAAGAATGGTACTCCCACTTCTCAGTAAAAGAAGGATATGCCTACTGCTCAGTAAAAGAATGGTACTCCCACTTCTGAGTAAAAGAAGGATATGCCTACTGCTCAGTAAAAAACTGGCACACCCACTGCTCAGTAAAAGAAAGTTACTCCCACTACAGAGTAAAATAAGGGTACTCCTACTGTTAAGTAAAAGAATGTTAGTCCC
Source organism: Rhinophrynus dorsalis (assembly GCA_037306005.1). NCBI lineage: Eukaryota > Metazoa > Chordata > Amphibia > Anura > Rhinophrynidae > Rhinophrynus > Rhinophrynus dorsalis. The sequence goes on along the minus strand of CM074721.1, from coordinate 519,836,237 downwards.
ACTTCTGAGCAAAAGAAGGTTACTCCCACTCCCACAATGAAGGGTAGTCACACTTCAGTAAAAGAAGGGTACAATTATTGCTCAGAAATAGAAGGTTACACCCCCCTGCTATGTAAAATAAGGGTACTCCTACTTCTCGGTAAAATAATGTTACTCCTACTGCTCAGTAAAGAAGGATACCAACTGCTGAGTGTCACGGAGCGACTAAAGAAATAAAGACACTTGACGAGTGCAAATAAAATTAAATAAAATTTATTTAAACACAATAGTAGCAGCCAGGGCTCAAAATTTCCACTCGCCACTAGCCAATGGCAAGTGAAAATTTAGCCCTGGTGAGTAGAAATTCAGCCCTGGTGGGTATGTTTTAACTTGCAGTGGCGAGTAACTTTTCAGGTCTGGCTAGTAGCAAAGGACTTCAAGTTTTAAGCCCTGGTAGCAGCAATGATAATACACTTTCATGAGACCAGGGAAGAACAGTGCACACACTTTCTTCACCCTTCACTAGGCAAGTGTGATATGACCCACGTCTGTACCCTAACGCTAGGGTAAATCCAGGCAACAGGAGCGAGGAACTCCAGAACACCTGAGCAACACTGTAGTGACTCAAATTCCACCACTTTCTCAAGGCCAGGTGTGAGGACAGTGCAACACTTCCTCAACCCTTTCACTAGGCAGGTGTAGCTAGTATTCGGACAGTCCTTAGTAACCTTCACAAGACTAGATAGGAGGACAGTGCACGGCACTTCCTCGATCTTTCACCAGGCAGGTTAAGAATAGCGCAACTATACTCTACCGCTAGGGTATACCACAGGCAAGGTAAACTGCACCTAGAATGCTAGGTGAGGCAACAATCCAATCGGACTTAGACCACAGGAGGTCAGTAACACGGACTGACCGACAAGCACTGCTACAGGGGTAGCGAGCGCGGTGATAACGGTAGGCCCAGGCAACAAGGATATCAATAGCCGGGGCTGGGTAGCCAAGGCTAGTAGTAAACAAGCCAGAGTGCAACAGAGGAAGAGTAGTCAGCTGAAGCCAGGAGTCAGAGCCGGATCGGGTATTCATACGAAGCCAGGAGTTAGAGCCGGATCGGGTAGTCATAAAAAGCCAGGCGTCAGAGCCGGATCAGGTAGTCATACAAAGCCAGGAGTCAGAGCCGGATTGGGTAGTCAGATGAAGCCAGGAGTCAGAGCCGGATCGGGTAGTCAGACGAAGCCATGAGTCAGAGCCAGATCGGGTAGTCAGACGAAGCCAGGAGTAATACACAGGAACTAGCAAATGGACCAACACAGCACTAGGCTCAGGTACACCACGAAAGGGCACTGGTAACCGGAAATGCTGAGGCCTTTGAGGCCTAGTAGGTGGGCGGAGAGATGACATCACTAACCAGTGACCTAACCTATAAGAACAGCGACTTGCATAGAGCGACAGCCAGGAAGTAAAAAGGTTGCTGTTACAGCAACTAAACACTTGAGGTAATCATGGGCACCATGATACTGAGTAAAAGAAGCGTACTCCCACTGCCCAGTAAAAGACTGGTCAGTAAAAGAAGGGTACTCCCAATGTTCAGTAAAAGACTGCTCAGTAAAAGAAGGGTACTCCCAATATTCAGTAAAAGACTGCTCAGTAAGAGAAGGGTACTCCCACTGCTCAGTAAAAGAAGTTCATTCCCACTGCACAGTAAAAGAAGTTCATTCCCACTGCTCAGTAAAAGAAGTTCATTCCCACTGCTCAGTAAAAGAAGGTTACTCCTTCTACTCAGTAAAAGGTTATTCTCACTGCTCAGTAAAAGAAGGTTACTCCTTCTACTCAGTAAAAGGTTATTCTCACTGCTGAGTAAAAGATGGTTACTCCTACTGCTGGTAGATGATTCTTTCAAATGTTATTAGAGTTTAAACTGCCACAAAGAGGTGGATCTGTTCATATCACATTGTTTAGCAAACTGTGACCTGAATTTCACGTCACCCATAAAATGGAATAGAATAACCACCTGGACACCAGGTGTATGGGCACCAGCTGGCACAGTTGCTTACCGTTTAATATAAGAAAAACCACTGTTTGAGATTAAACTTTGGAATGAACCATCTCCCCACAATGGGAAAACCATAATTTTACACAGCAGGAAAATGTATTTATAAATTATTTTAATTTATAATTAAATCTTACAGCTTCTTTAAAGCTGCGGTAAACTTTTTTTCTATAAAAAAAAAACAACAAAACACATATTGAAGGACTTTTCCTGCTGAATAAAACAAGGGCACTGCCACTTTTGGGAGATATGTCTGTCCAGGGTTATTACATTTTAAACAGTTTTTTTTCATAACAGTACTAGTTACAGGCAGTTATTCTGTTGAATTCTATGAGAGGGATGAATCACTGACAGCAGTTGTCCAGAGAATGTGATAGTAACAGCTCCATACCTTCCACAACTTCAGCACTTCATCACGTCCTGAACTTCATTACTTTCCGAACTCCATTACTTCCTGAACATCATCATTTCCTGAACTTCATCACTTCCTGAACGTCATTACTTCCTGAACTTCATCACTTCCTGAACTTCATTACTTCCTGAACTTCATCACTTCCTGAACGTCATTACTTCCTGAACATTCAGGAAGTAAGCTCCCTGGATCTCTCCAGAGAGTATGGCAAGTTGAAATGTTATAACCCTTGACTAAAACAAATGTCAGTATGTGAGAGTACCCTTATTTTATTCAGCAGTATCCTTGTTTTATTCAGCTGGAAAAGCATTATAAAATATACTGTAGGTTTTCATTTACCCTCTTAAGCACCAATGACGTGCCAGGACTGTCAAGGCTGTCCTGCACTTAAGGACCATTGAAGGTCCTCGCACATCATGGAATTCAGGGCTCCCTGTGTGGCTGCACGCTGTTCTGGGAGCCCTGAATCTGTTAGTGAAAGGAAACAAAATGCCCATGATCCTTAACTGCCGGTAAAGATGTCCCGGCTGGTCCAAGACTCAATCATACTTAACAAAAATCCCATGAAAACTATAGTTAGATCATCCTCATCCTACAAAGTGTGAGAGCAAGTATCACAATGACGGGGAGCTTAGGATTCGGGTTTACTAAATGGAAATGGTTCAAATCTGCAGCACCATGAGGCAGTGTTGAGAAACATTGCTATAGGGGACAAATCAATATTTTAATATTGATTTATATGAGGCTTTTAATCCCCTCGAATGCTAGAGTGGTCTCCAAGAAGTTCAAGGGTGTTAAAAGACCCATTGTAATCAATAGGAATTGTTAATTGTCTTCTACAACCCAGATGGCTTACTCAAGAATTGTTCTATTTCTTCAGTGCAGTCCATTAGTCTTTGGATAATGATATTGTTGTTTGAGCTCTGTACTCCAGCACGTTGGATTTGAGATGAAACAATGACTAAGATGACAAAGTGCAGATGGTCAACTTTAAGGTGAGGACATTTACACTGTGAATCGTGTAGGAATTATAGTGCTTTTTATACATAGTCTCTCCATTTTAGGGAATGAAAAGTAACTGGATGACTAACAATCTTAAACAAAGTCATCATAGTTAGTACTTTCTTGCAAACCCTTTGCATTCAATGACTGCCTGAAGATTGTGACACATAGTCATCACCAGACACTGGGTATATTACCTGGTGAGGCTCTGTCAGGTCTGTACTGCAGCCATTTTCATTTCCTGTTTGTTTTGGGGCATTTTTCTCCTCAATCTTGTCTTCAGCAAGTGAAAATCATGCTCTGTTGGATTGAAGTCAGGTCAGTCAAGAACATTCCACTATTTGGACCTGAAAAATTGCTTGGCTGCTTTAGCAATATATTTGGGTTCACTGGTAACAAGGTGAAGTGCTTTCCAATGAGTCGTTAGGCATTTGATTGGATCTGAGAAGATAAGGGGGGAGATTCACTCAGTGATTAAATGGAGATGACTTCTCTGGTTTATCATCTGCAGGCACGAGGCTTCAAGCATGCAACAGGCCTCTGTTTTATGTGTATGACCTGGCTTGTCTGACCATCCATTCTGGTGCTGACCAGTGGCTCTGTCTGACTACTCTTTTGCCTGCTCCCATTGTGTAGTGGACACCCAATCTGGTGCGGACTTGTTACTCTGGCTGACTACCTGAACTGTGTATGACCTGGCCTGGCTGTCCATCCATTCTGGTGTTGACCTGTGACTCTGTCTGACCATTCTCCTTGTGCGTTATGATTTGGCTTAGACATCCTTTCTGGTGCAAACCTGTGGCTCTGGCTGACTACCCGCTCCGTGCAGTATTGAAGGAGATATAAGCTTTTGAAATTAAAGGGATAGTAATGTTTCACAATAAAAGCAGCTCCAATTAATCTTCATAGTATTTGGGCCATGGAGAGTGTTATTTCAATACTGTCAGAGTTGTAGTACAAGAGTAATTGAATGATAAAGTATCCCCCTCCCGGTCCCTTTTACTGATGTAACACTGCTTACCAAAGAGCAGCATGACTGTCCGTATGGATCACAGAGAGGGACAATCTTCAGTGAGCATAAGGAAGAACCTGAAATACCTGTCAAGGGGGGCAGGGTCTTCCTTATGTTCACAGTTAGAAGATTGTCCCTTGCTGTGATCTGTCCGGTCAAGAGTCCAGATTCCACATCTGAGGGGAGGTGGCTTACACTAGTTAAAAGGGGGAGGGGAGGGATATTTTATCATTCAATTACTCTTGAACTACAACTCTGACAGTATTGAAATAACACTCTCCATGGCCCAAATACCATGAAGATTAATTGGAGCTGCTTTTATTGTGAAACATTAGTATCCCTTTAAGCCTGTGATGTCTCTTCAGGTCAGGCTGCGGTACAGCTCTCTACTGCAGCATGTCAATCTATGCATCTTCCCCTCTCCAGTTGTTCCCAGTTGTTGGTTCTCTTGCCAATGAGATTGCTCCAGCTCACATGCTGGATTGCACCGTTAGTGGAGGTAGTAACAAGGAACAACTGGGGAGGGGAAGAGACGAAAAGTAACAGGCTGCAGTATAGCCCTGTACTGCAGCTTGTCCTGCTGAACTGACATCACGGGCTTAGTTTCAAAAGCTTACATGTCTGGCTATACTGCATGAAATAAAAAAAAAAACAGATTGAAGATTCACTCAGATGGAACATTAAGATACGAAGAACTTTAATAGAGGTGAGAGTTCCCCTTTAATGTTGCTATTCGCCACTTGCACTAAGCTCAGATAGCTGGCGATGCTATTGGAGTTCACAGAAATACATGTCACCATGTGGATGGCAAAACTGGGATATTCCCATAACTTTGCCATGTCTCTATTGGAAAGCAGAAATAGTAGCAGTCCCCCTCAACCCTTTGAATGCCAGAGGGATGTGTAACACATTGCATTGTGGCACACAGTCCCATTCATAGGTAACATAGGACCAGCACTATCAGCTATTGAACGTAAAAAGCAGAACGGCATACCTGGGAACTTGTAGGTCTGGGAGCCCAGTCGTGCGGATGAGGGAAGAGAAATGACGCGATTCATATCATAAAAGGGGCAGGGCTGAATCGTGAGTGGGGGGGGGGGTAGGGACACATAAAAAACACACACACACAAAAAAAAATAGGCAGAGTAGCCTGGGGAAGTAGGAGAACAGGGCGGGGAGTGGGAGGAACGAGGTGGGATGGGGCACAAGTGGGCAGAGTTTCAACAGAAACTCCCCACATCTGGCAAATTAGACTCTGCCCCAGAGACCTGGTAATACAGTGTTAAAGAGATAGTACTGTTTCACAAAAACAGCAGCTCCAATTAATCTTCATAGTATTTGAGCCATAGAGAGTGTTATATCAATACTGTCAGAGTTGTAGTTCAAGAGTAATTGAATGATAAAGTATCCCCCTCCTGCCCCTTTTACCTAGTGTAAGCCATCTCTTCTCAGATGTGGAATGCAGTCCATAGACCAGACAGATAACAGAAGGGGACAATCTTCTTCCTATGAGAACAATGAAGGCCCTGCCCCCCTTGACAAGCTTTTCATGTTTTTCTCTTATCTTAATTGATGATTGTCCCTCTGTGCAGTCTACCTGGGCATCTCCCTTCTGATCTGGCTGAACAGTGTTACATCAGTAAAAGGGGCGGGAGGGGGATACTCTGTCATTGAATTACTCTTGAACTACAACTCTGACAGAATTGAAATAACACTCTCCAAGACCCAAATACTATGATGATTAATTAGAGCTGCTTTTATTAAGAAACATTACTATACCTTTAAATCCGGAGTCTCCGGAGAGTTCCCAGCTATGCAGGATGGTCACCAGTCAGCTGATTCATGTAAACATAACCCTTTGTGCTTCTGAGAGGTATGCATTGGATACCACTTTCACTCCACTCCAAGGGTTAAGACTCAGCCACAGTCTGCAAGGCAAACAGACATACCTGGGAACTGATTGTTTTGGGCTTAGGGTTGCCACCCGGCCGGTATTTTACCGACACAGCCCGTAATTAGCACACTGGAGCCGGTTTCCGGTATAACTACTATACCGGCAATTGAAACGCCGGTATTTGTGTGCCTGCAGTACATGTTCTTCTGTTGTGGAAGTTAGGTAGATTATACAGCCTTACGCTTTCCTGTAAGGCAGTAGGTTTAGGTAGTCAGTCCTGCTTTGTCAGTTGGAATGTGGTTTATAACAGAACCACATCATTTTTCAGGCATTTGGGTAGACAGCCCAGTCAACCCGCAGGACCACAGTGAAGTGGTTGCTATGCAGGACAACGCTGATACTGATCCCAAGCTATAATGAAGCGGCCTGGTCCTCTCCTAACCCCAGTCTGTCTGCTGTGGGCTGGATGTTGCAGGTAGGATGGGGTTGGAGAAGGAGCTTTTGCTCCAGACTTGGAGCAATTTCCACCGCAGGAAGTTTGAGCTCTGTTCCCAGACATGCTCCCGAATCCTGGAACAGGAGCCAAATGATCAGGTATGCACTGGGACACGGGGCATCTTGGTACTGCTGTACACTGGGGGAGGGGTCATGTACTCTGTGAAAGAGGTCCTGAGAGCTCCACTATATACTGGGTTAGGGGCATCTGCCTACCAGTGTGCGGTGGAGAATGGAGCCTCTCGTTAGTGATTATAGTATGCGGAGAGGTCACCTGGGCACCAGTGTTTACAGAATGAGGAGAGGTCAGCTGGGTTCCAGTGTGTACAGTGTGAGGTGAGGGAGTCTGGGTGCCAGTGTGTAGGTACCTGTAACAATGCGCATGAAGCTCAATTTTGTAGGATCGTGCAACATTGAGTGGTTCTTCCCCCTTTTGTAGCTCCGCCCTCACCGACCCTATTTGGGCTCCCCAGAGAGGGGAGTCCTGTGGTGCTGCTGGGGGAGAAAAATGATGTGATTTGCATAAAAAAGGAAGGGGCTTAGTTGAGATTGGGGGCAGAGCTTATAAAATGATGAAAAAGCATAATGAATAGACCGAGAAAGAAGGTGAAGTGGGCGGGGAGTGGGAGGAACACACTAGGAAGGAGCAGAAGTGGGCAGAGTATCATTAGAAACTCCCCACATCTGGAGGATCAGCCTCTGCACCAGAGGCCCAGTAATGCAGAGTCCGGGGCAAATCCGGAGAGTTCCCAGGTATGCAAACAGAGCTCCTGTGGAGTGTGGCTGAGTCTTGTGTTTACATGACCCAGATGATTGGAGACAGGTCTGCTGTTTACATGCAACAGCTGATAGGTGGCTAGTCCTATGTTTACATTTGCAGGCATGGGAATGTGTATGTTATAACACTGTAGCCCCTTAACGACCCATGACGTGCAAGGACTATCATGGGTAAACTTCCAATAAGGACTCCAGGAGCGATCACATGTGCCGGCATTTTCATTCACAAAGTCAATGTGCTCCACACATTGCCTTTGTGACTGCTCTCTGTCTCCCTCTTCCTTACTATGAGAGTAAGGAAGAGAGAAGCAGAGAACAGACATAAAATCATGCAATAGTTGGTTGTATTAACCCCTTCAGTGCTGGTGCTGGGGGCAGGCTGGATGCAGGTCCATTTCTGACCTGCTAAGAGTAATTTTTTTTTTTTTTATAAATTTCAAACAGAACAAATATTTTATTTAAACATATAGTATATAGTAAACAAATCTGCTAAGTTTAAACAACAAATAATGGGAGTTTTATTGTTGTGGAGCAATTCAATACACTTATATACACCACCAAGTGTTAGCAATAAAAAAAGTGGGAAAATAGGGTGGGAAAGAGGGACATGAGGATTTTCACCAGGACAGTGCCCACTTTAAACTGCCCATTTTGTAGGTATGAATGACCGGTCATACCTTTCATGCAGTCTCCATAAAAATGTAACCCGTTGCGCCCAAATGATAACAAGAGAAAATATAAAAATGGTGTTTTTTTACATTTTTTTTTTTTTTTACAGTTTTCCTTAATTTTAATAAACTAAATTGTGGACTATCCATATAAGTGTGGTATCAAAAGAAAGCCCTATTTCTGTGTGGAAAAAATAGTATATTATTTCTGTGGCTGAAATAAAAGACTTAGAGGGAAAACACTGTTGGACAAAGACATAGTCAGAAAGGTGAGAATTGCTTCGGTCCTTAAATGCAATCCACCCTAGATTTTCCTGGTCCTTAAGGGGTTAAGAAACCGGACTGCTGTTTATATATAACAGCTGATAGAAGGCCAGTTCTGTATTTACCTTCATCAGCTGTTAGACGCTGGTCTTATGTTTACATGTGAAGGCACAGGACTATGTGTATTTTTAAAAGGACTTTACAATAGGGATTGGTAATACTTAAGTATTACTATCCCTTTAAGGACCAGTGGTCCTGGAACATTTCCGTCCCATAAGGACCGCTTTGATATTTGCCGACGTGCCGGTACATGTGACCTGTTGCGTGTATCGGCACGCCTCTTTGGGGCCTAAAAGAGATCGCTCCAGTCTTGGAGCGGTCAATTTTAGGCCCCGTTTTTACTTACAGCTCTCCCGGTGGAGCACTGTAAGTAAAAAGTATTTAAGGACCATGATGGTCATAGTACGTCTCTTAGTCCTTAAGGGGTTAAAGGAGGACTGCCGCTATTCTTGGCTCTGAAGGCTGAGGGTGAGCATGTGCTGCCCCCCCACTTGCCCTCCCCTTAGCATTGCAAGCTTTACACAAACATCATATGTTAATGAGGAAAGTATATCCCCTTCCCCTTGCATACCTAATCCTTAGTACATGTGGTGAAGTGTGTCTTAGTCTTCAAGAAATTAGGGGTTAATCACTATTTATCTCCAGACACATCACCAATATATCAAATCTTAGTGCATCTCTCCAGCTGGAGAGTTTATCTCACTTTAGTGCATATCTGAACATCTTTTGAATGTTCTGGTTCTGAGGTTGGAAACAGCGCTTCATTTGTAATACATTCCGGGTCCTGTAGTTCAAATCTCACTTGTTTTGTATTTGTAATGTATTCTGGACCCTTCAGTTCTGATCTCTGTATCTGCAGTGAATTCTGTGCTTGTAGTTCTGATCTCTCTGGGTCTGTATTTGCAGTGAATTCTGTGCTTGTAGTTCTGATCTCTCTGGGTCGGTATTTGCAGTGAATTCTGTGCTTGTAGTTCTGATCTCTCTGGGTCGGTATTTGCAGTGAATTCTGTGCTTGTAGTTCTGATCTCCCTGGGTCGGTATTTGCAGTGAATTCTGTGCTTGTAGTTCTGATCTCTCTGGGTCGGTATTTGCAGTGAATTATGTGCTTGTAGTTATGATCTCTCTGGGTCTGTATTTGCAGTGAATTCTGTGCTTGTAATTCTGATCTCTCTGGGTCGGTATGTGCAGTGAATTCTGTGCTTGTAGTTCTGATCTCTCTGGGTCGGTATGTGCAGTGAATTCTGTGCTTGTAGTTCTGATCTCTCTGGGTCGGTATTTGCAGTGAATTCTGTGCTTGTAATTCTGATCTCTTTGGGTCTGTATTTGCAGTGAATTCTGTGCTTGTAATTCTGATCTCTCTGGGTCTGTATTTGCAGTGAATTCTGTGCTTGTAGTTCTGATCTCCCTGGGTCGGTATTTGCACTGAATTCTGTGCTTGTAGTTCTGATCTCTCTGGGTCGGTATTTGCACTGAATTCTGTGCTTGTAGTTCTGATCTCCCTGGGTCGGTATTTGCAGTGAATTCTGTGCTTGTAGTTCTTATCTCCCTGGGTCGGTATTTGCACTGAATTCTGTGCTTGTAGTACTGATCTCTCTGGGTCTGTATTTGCAGTGAATTCTGTGCTTGTAGTTCTGATCTCCCTGGGTCGGTATTTGCACTGAATTCTGTGCTTGTAGTTCTGATCTCCCTGGGTCGGTATTTGCACTGAATTCTGTGCTTGTAGTTCTGATCTCCCTGGGTCGGTATTTGCGGTGAATTCTGTGCTTGTAGTTCTGATCTCTCTCTGGGTCTGTATTTGCAGTGAATTCTGTGCTTGTAGTTCTGATCTCTCTCTGGGTCTGTATTTGCAGTGAATTCTGTGCTTGTAGTTCTGATCTCTCTGGGTCGGTATTTGCAGTGAATTCTGTGCTTGTAGTTCTGATCTCTCTCTGGGTCGGTATTTGCAGTGAATTCTGTGCTTGTAGTTCTGATCTCTCTGGGTCTGTATTTGCAGTGAATTCTGTGCTTGTAGTTCTGATCTCTCTCTGGGTCTGTATTTGCAGTGAATTCTGTGCTTGTAGTTCTGATCTCTCTGGGTCTGTATTTGCAGTGAATTCTGTGCTTGTAGTTCTGATCTCTCTGGGTCGGTATTTGCAGAGAATTCTGTGCTTGTAGTTCTGATCTCTCTGGGTCTGTATTTGCAGTGAATTCTGTGCTTTTAGTTCTGATCTCTCTGGGTCTGTATTTGCAGTGAATTCTGTGCTTGTAGTTCTGATCTCTCTCTGGGTCTGTATTTGCAGTGAATTCTGTGCTTGTAGTTCTGATCTCTCTCTGGGTCTGTATTTGCAGTGAATTCTGTGCTTGTAGTTCTTATCTCTCTGGGTCAGTATTTGCAGTGAATTCTGTGTTTGTAGTTCTGATCTCTCTGGGTCTGTATTTGCAGTGAATTCTGTGCTTGTAGTTCTGATCTCTCTCTGGGTCTGTATTTGCAGTGAATTCTGTGCTTGTAGTTCTGATCTCCCTGGGTCGGTATTTGCAGTGAATTCTGTGCTTGTAGTTCTGATCTCTCTGGGTCTGTATTTGCAGTGAATTCTGTGCTTGTAGTTCTGATCTCTCTGGGTCGGTATTTGCAGTGAATTCTGTGCTTGTAGTTCTGATCTCTCTGGGTCTGTATTTGCAGTGAATTCTGTGCTTGTAGTTCTGATCTCTGTGCATCGCTATTTGCAGTGAATTCTGTGCTTGTAGTTCTGATCTCTCTGGGTCGGTATTTGCAGTGAATTCTGTGCTTGTAGTTCTGATGTCTCTGGGTCGGTATTTGCACTGAATTCTGTGCTTGTAATTCTGATATCGCTGGGTCTGTATTTGCAGTGAATTCTGTGCTTGTAGTTCTGATCTCTCTGGGTCAGTATTTGCAGTGAATTCTGTGCTTGTAGTTCTGATCTCTCTGGGTCTGTATTTGCAGGGAATTATGTGCTTGTAGTTCTGATCTCTCTCTGGGTCTGTATTTGCAGTGAATTCTGTGCTTGTAGTTCTGATCTTTCTGGGTCTGTATTTGCAGTGAATTATGTGCTTGTAGTTCTGATCTCTCTGGGTCTGTATCTACAGTGAATTCTGTGCTTGTAGTTCTGATCTCTCTGGGTCGGTATTTGCACTGAATTCTGTGCTTGTAGTTCTGATCTCTTTGCGTCTGTATTTGCAGTGAATTCTCTGCTTGTAGTTCTGATCTCTCTGGGTCTGTATTTGCAGTGAATTATGTGCTTGTAGTTCTGATCTCTCTGGGTCTGTATTTGCAGTGAATTCTGTGCTTGTAGTTCTGATCTCTCTGGGTCGGTATTTGCAGTGAATTATGTGCTTGTAGTTCTGATCTCTCTGGGTCTGTATTTGCAGTGAATTATGTGCTTGTAGTTCTGATTTCTCTGGGTCGGTATTTGCAGTGAATTCTGTGCTTGTAGTTCTGATCTCTCTGGGTCTGTATTTGCAGTGAATTATGTGCTTGTAGTTCTGATTTCTCTGGGTCGGTATTTGCAGTGAATTCTGTGCTTGGAGTTCTGATCTCTCTGGGTCTGTATTTGCAGTGAATTCTGTGCCTGTAGTTCTGATCTCTCTGGGTCGGTATTTGCACTGAATTCTGTGCTTGTAGTTCTGATCTCTTTGGGTCTGTATTTGCAGTGAATTCTGTGCTTGTAGTTCTGATCTCTCTGGGTCTGTATTTGCAGTGAATTCTGTGCTTGTAGTTCTGATCTCTCTGGGGTGGTATTTGCAGGGAACTCTGTGCTTGTAGTTCTGATCTCTTTGGGTCTGTATTTGCAGTGAATTCTGTGCTTGTAGTTCTGATCTCTCTGGGTCTGTATTTGCAGTGAATTCTGTGCTTGTAGTTCTGATCTTTCTGGGTCTGTATTTGCAGTGAATTCTGTGCTTGTAGTTCTGATCTCTCTGGGTCTGTATTTGCAGTGAATTCTGTGCTTGTAGTTCTGATCTCCCTGGGCCTGTATTTGTACTGAATTCTGTGCTTGTAGTTCTGATCTCTCTGGGTCGGTATTTGCAGTGAATTCTGTGCTTGTAGTTCTGATCTCTCTGGGTCGGTATTTGCAGTGCATTCTGTGCTTGTAGTTCTGATCTCTCTAGGTTGGTATTTGCAGTGCATTCTGTGCTTGTAGTTCTGATCTCTCTGGGTCTGTATGTGCAGTGAATTATGTGCTTGTAGTTCTGATCTCTCTGGGTCTGTATCTGCAGTGAATTATGTGCTTGTAGTTCTTATCTCTCTGGGTCTGTATTTGCAGTGAATTCTGTGCTTGTAGTTCTGATCTCTCTGGGTCTGTATTTGCAGTGCATTCTGTGCTTGTAGTTCTGATCTCTCTGGGTCGGTATGTGCAGTGAATTCTGTGCTTGTAGTTCTGATCTCTTTGGGTCTGTATTTGCAGTGAATTCTGTGCTTGTACTTCTGATCTCTCTGGGTCTGTATGTGCAGTGAATTCTGTGCTTGTAGTTCTGATCTCTGTGGGTCGGTATTTGCAGTGAATTCTGTGCTTGTAGTTCTGATCTCTCTGGGTCAGTATTTGCAGTGAATTCTGTGCTTGTAGTTCTGATCTCTCTGGGTCTGTATTTGCAGTAAATTCTGTGCTTGTAGTTCTGATCTCTCTGGGTCTGATCTCTCTGGGTTGGTATTTGCAGTGAATTCTGTGCTTGTAGTTCTGATCTCTTTGGGTCTGTATTTGCAGTGAATTCTGTGCTTGTAGTTCTGATCTCTCTGGGTCAGTATTTGCAGTGAATTCTGTGCTTGTAGTTCTGATCTCTCTGGGTCTGTATTTGCAGTAAATTCTGTGCTTGTAGTTCTGATCTCTCTGGGTTTGTATTAGCAGTGAATTCTGTGCTTATAGTTCTGATCTCTCTGGGTTTGTATTAGCAGTGAATTCTGTGCTTGTAGTTCTGATCTCTCTGTGTCTGTATTTGCAGTGTATTCTGTGCTTGTTGTTCTGATCTCTCTGGGTCTGTATTAGCAGTGAATTCTGTGCTTATAGTTCTGATCTCTCTGGGTTTGTATTAGCAGTGAATTCTGTGCTTGTAGTTCTGATCTCTCTCTGGGTCGGTATTTTATGTGCTTTCTGGGACCTAGAATTCTGATCTCTTTGGTTCTGTATCTGCAGTGCACTCCAGGATCTGTATCCTGTATCTGCAGTAAATTCTGTGCCATGCAATTCTGATCTCTGTAGTTCTGTATTTGTAGTACATTCTGTGCCATGCAATTCTGATCTCTGTAGGTCTGTATTTGTAGTGCATTCTGGACCCTGGAGTTCAAATCCTTGTGTTTCTATATTGCATTCTGAGTCCTTAAGCACTGATATTTATGGTTCTGTATTTGCAGTGCATTCTGGGGTCTGACCTCACTCTGGAAAGCACAGCGTATCCATCCATTTTTCATCCTCTCTGGTCTCCGTAGTAACCGTGCTCCGAATGCTCTGAGATTTGGGAATTGGGGAATATTAGAAAAGCATTAGAGAGGATGGAGAGTCAGAGTCATACCAACCCAGATTCTCTCTCCATCCTTCCCCTGCTCACTCCATTTATAGCTTAATCACGTTGGATGTTTGTGTTTATATTTTTGTGCATGCTGGAAGTAAAGTAGATTTATTTATAAAAAAATGTGTCATTGACATATGTTTAGAATATAAATATACCAATTTGGCATATTGTTCCCAGTGTTCTCATTATATTGATGTTCTCATCATAACGTACTCCTCCGTCAGATTTTAATGAACCTGTTCATTTTAACACCTTAACGACTGGTGAAGTGCAGGATAGTCACACTTGTTCGGATATTAGGACTGGTGACGGGCCTGGCAAGTCACATAAGTTTGTGATCGCAGAGCGGCTGCACACTGGTCTGTGATCACAGATCATGCTGAGCTCCCCCCAGACTGTGGGGGGAGATTAGCCCATTAGCCCCTTAAGGACCAGGGGTCCTGGGACATTTCCGTCCCATAATGACCGCATAGGAGCACTTGGACGCGCCGGTACATGTGACCTGTCGCGTGTATCGGCGCGTCATTATGGGCCCTGAACGAGATCGCTCCGATCTTGGAGCAGTCAATTTCAGGCCCTATTTTTACTTACAGCGCTCCCGGTAGAGCGCTGTAAGTAAAAAGTACGTGACGTACCATGACCGTCATCGGTCCTTGAGTATTTCAAGGACCGTGATGGTCCTGGTAAGTCAAGGGTCCTTAAGGGGTTAAGGACCGGGAAAATCTGAGGCGGATTGCACTTAAGGACTGGAGAAATTCTGACCTTTTAAACCATGTCTTTGTTCAACAGTGTTTTCCCTCTAAATCCTTTATTTCACCCACTCAAATTATATACCGTTTTTTAAAGCACAAGCAGGGCTTTCTTTTGATACCACACGTATATGGATAAACCATCATTTATTATACTAAAAATAAAGAAAACAATTAAAGAAATGTAAAAAAATCCAATTTTTATTGGTTCGCTCGTGATCATTTGTACCCAGTGGGTTAATTTTTTTATCTAGAGTACTTGAAAGGTATGACCAGTCATTTATATCTGCCAGATTTGCCGTTTTATAGGGGCATTGTCCCTCTGGAGTGAAAATCCCCATGTCCCTATTGGTTTGTGTAATAATTTAATTTTGCTCACGTTTATTAAAAAAAAAAAAAGAAAGAAAAAAAAAGAAAGCAGCTGCTGTTAGTAGGTCAAAAAAAACCAAACTTGCATGTAATCTGCCCAATGCTCCACCACTGAAGGGGTTAAGACCCCCAGCTTTGGCCTCGCCTTCTTCTTTAGTATGTCTGGTTTCTGCTTGTCTCTTTCTTACTTTCATAGTAAGGAAGAGAGGCAGAGAGCAGTCACAAAGGCAATGTGTAAGACATAAATGGAAATGCCGGTACATGTGATTGCTCCTGGAGCAATCACGTTTTTACGGCAGAAGAGAGAAGCACTGAAACTGAATGCTCCGGTCCTGGAGCGCTCAGTTTCAGGGTCTGCAGAATGATAGCAGCGTGTACCGAGGCGCGCTGCTATAATTTAACTCATGACATGCCAGGACCGTCATGGTTTACCCATGACAGTCCTGACACATCATGGATCATTAAGGGGTTAAAAGGACACTATCACCAACTTGGGTATTTTGAAAAAGCTTTCAAAAACACTTATATATAGCCATTTTTAATGTAGAAATCCAGTTTTTGCATTATTTTGATTGATTGATTGATTGATTAATTATGCTAATTAAGGCATATAATGTAGGCACTTCCTGTCTTAACCATATATTACAGCATTACATAAATACATACCTCTCAAGTGTACCTCTTTAGGAGATATTAGGGATCCATACCTCTCAAGTGTCCCTTTTTAGGACATATTAGGGATCCATACCTCCCAAGTGTCCCTTTTTAGGATATATTAGGGCTCCATACTCCCCCAAGTGTCTCTCTTTAGATGATATTAAGGGTCCATACCTACTAAGTGTCCCTCTTTAGGAGATATTAGGGCTCCATACCTCCCAAGTGTCTCTCTATAGGAAATATTAGGGATCCATTCTTCCCCCAGCTTCCCTCTTTAGGAGATATTATGGGTCCATACCTCCCCAGTGTCCCACTTTAGGAGACATTAGAGGTCCGTATCTCCCAAGTGTCCCTCTTTAGGAGGGACAGTACCTCTTTGAGACCCAAATACCTCTGTCCCTTTTTCCCAACCTGGTGTCCCTGTGTTTAGGAGATCAGACTGTGTGGTGTGTATAGAAGTGTATCACCCTGGTGTCCCTGTGTTTAGGAGATCAGACTGTGTGGTGTGTATATAAGTGTATCACCCTGGTGTCCCTGTGTTTAGGAGATCAGACTGTGTGGTGTGTATATAAGTGTATCACCCTGGTGTCCCTGTGTTTAGGAGATCAGACTGTGTGGTGTGTATATAAGTGTATCACCCTGGTGTCCCTGTGTTTAGGAGATCAGACTGAGTGGTGTGTATAGAAGTGTATCACCCTGGTGTCCCTGTGTTTAGGAGATCAGACTGAGTGGTGTGTATATAAGTGTATCACCCTGGTGTTCCTGTGTTTAGGAGATCAGACTGTGTGGTGTGTATAGAAGTGTATCACCCTGGTGTCCCTGTGTTTAGGAGATCAGACTGTGTGGTGTGTATATAAGTGTATCACCCTGGTGTCCCTGTGTTTAGGAGATCAGACTGTGTGGTGTGTATATAAGTGTATCACCCTGGTGTCCCTGTGTTTAGGAGATCAGACTGTGTGGTGTGTATATAAGTGTATTACCCTGGTGTCCCTGTGTTTAGGAGATCAGACTGAGTGGTGTGTATAGAAGTGTATCACCCTGGTGTCCCTGTGTTTAGGAGATCAGACTGAGTGGTGTGTATATAAGTGTATCACCCTGGTGTTCCTGTGTTTAGGAGATCAGACTGTGTGGCGTGTATAGAAGTGTATCACTCTGGTGTCCCTGTGTTTAGGAGATGAGACTGTGTGGTGTGTATAGAAGTGTATCACCCTGGTGTCCCTGTGGTTAGGAGATCAGACTGAGTGGTGTGTATATAAGTGTATCACCCTGGTGTTCCTGTGTTTAGGAGATCAGACTGTGTGGTGTGTATAGAAGTGTATCACTCTGGTGTCCCTGTGTTTAGGAGATCAGACTGTGTGGTGTGTATAGAAGTGTATCACCCTGGTGTCTCTGTGTTTAGGAGATCAGACTGTGCGGTGTGTATATAAGTGTATCACCCTGGTGTCCCTGTGTTTAGGAGATCAGACTGTGTTGTGTGCATGTAAGTGTATCACCCTGGTGTCCCTGTGTTTAGGAGATCAGACTGTGTGGTGTGTGTAGAAGTGTATCATCCTGGTGTCCCTGTGTTTAGGAGATCATACTGTGTGGTGTGTATAGAAGTGTATCACATTTCTCCACAGCAATAAAACTCACATTAATGTTTGTTTAAACTTCAGTGTATGTGTTTAATAATATGCTTTGGTCTTGATGTACATCTGTTATTTGGTTACATAAAGAGGTTTCAATAGATCATGAAATAACCTAAAAACTTCTTGGTAATGCCCCGCCATTCCAGCCACACCCCGAACAATAGCACCCTCTTTGAAATGTTGGGAGGTGTGTAAATGATGTACAGTAAGGATCAGGATAATTTTTAAAACTTTAAATTTCTTCATAGCAGGCATTGCATAGGAAAATAAAACAACTATTACAGCTTATCGCTATATGAAGATAATTATGAGCCAAACTTGTATAGGGGTGATGGTTCCCTTTTAAGGACCACAGAGCATTATTTTTGACACATAATATTCTGGGATGGCTGAACGACTGAGATGTGAAATATAGCACAGTAACAATAATATATATGATTTTTTTAACCAATAAATGTTGTTGTTAACGTTTTAATTTCTTTTACAGGTAATCGACTTGAGCCATTTTACTTGTTATGTTTGGTGATATATATTTTCAAGAATCACAAAACTGAGTTTTAAATTGGGAAAGTGATTTGTATATGTTATTGTCTTTAACCCCTTAAGGACTAAAGATGTACATGTACATCATGAGGTGAACGTTCCTAAAGGACCCATGACGTACACGTGCGTCATGGAATTCAGGGGTCCCCACATGGCTGCATGCAACTCGGGGATCCCTGAAACATTTACGCAAAAAAAAAAAAAAAAAAAGGTTCATGTTCCTTAAGTGCCAGCCACTCCGTCGGTCCTTAAGGGGTTAAAGTAACAGCAAACCTGTTTTAGTATTATTAACATTATTGTTATTAATAAAACAAAAAGATATAATGTAGGATTTTTCTGGTTGAATGAAACAAGGTATCTGCCATTCCTGAACGATGCTTCTTTCCAATGTCTGTCTTATTTATTTATTTTATTTAGTTAGAAAATGTTTTACCAAGAAGAATACATTGAGAATGTTCCTGATTTGAAGTATTTTCAAAGTTTTTTATATAGTACTAGTGTAAAAGCCCGTGTACATGGGCCAAAGTGAGTCACGGCAAGTACAAATGGCTATTTAATTTCAGGTGTACTACTGCAGAACTACACAGCAGGTGTACTGCCGCAGATCTACACCTCCCAGCATTCTGTGCGTTTGGGCAGTGTCTACTGTGCATGACTGCATCAGACAAACAGTCTGCTTTTGGGCAGTTTCTGCTGTGCATGACTGCATCGGAGAAACAGCCTGTGTTCGGGCAGTCTCTACTGCGCATGACTGCATCGGACAAACATACATCTGGCCTTTTATTATTAGTGATGATATTAAACTGTTGTCAACAGTGACACCTGGAGAGGAGATTCACTACGACGTGATAAACAGGTTATAATGTTGAGATAACTTCTCCAGCGATATAATTTCCCAAGTTCTTATGTTATTTTATAGAACTTATGCACTAAGATTTCTCCGACTTTGGAGATCTTAGTGCATAGTGTCTATAGAATAGAACTGGAGAAGTGATATCACTGGAGAAGTCATCTCCACTTTATCACCTCTTTATCACTGCTTAGTGAATCTCCCCAATGGTGTCTAGACAGTCACTTGTTATTTTATTGCATTCTATGGGAGAGATGACTACAGCTCTCGATAGAATGTGAGAGTAGCAGCTTGACATGCAATATTTTTTTAATAAAACAACTACCAGCAGAGGGAGTATCCTTACTTTAGTCAGCAGAAAAAAACACTAAAATATATGGGTTTTTCTTTCATAATAAAACTAGTCATTGCTTTTAACCCTTAGAGTGCCAGAGAGGTATCCAACACGTTGGATACCTCTCTGGCACTCTAAAGGTTATGTAAACCAAAGTCAGTCTATTTTCACTGAACAGTTTAGGGTGTGATTGTGTTATTTCTCCTGGGTGTATTCTTTTCTCTTGATCGCTTTCATTTGTTTCAGAAGGATTTGCCCCTGCCGAGGAAGAGCAGCGGGTAAGTACACATGGGGCAGGTCTGGGCTGAATGTTCAGATCAATAAGTCAAACACAGAGCCGGGCATCTGATGGCTGATGATCAAAATGTCCACCCTCAGTCTAGCATGTATAAAGTAATGAGCAGGGTAGGATTACAGAGCTTGCCACCATCTGGACATTACACAGAGCCTGGAACCTCTAGAGTAGGATGTTGGGGTGCAGAACCTAGCATTTCTAGGGTATACCACCCTAGCTAAAGAGCTGCAATTTATGTAATGCGGCGTTATCCTGCTGGTCTCATGTAATACCCTGCTAATGTCCTCTGTCCTTATATAATAGTGTACTACCTGGCTGGTGTCCTGTAATACTCTGCTGGTTTCATGTGATGATGTGTTACCCTGCTGGTTTCATGTAAATCTCTTCTGTTCTTATGTAATGTTGGATTATCCTGCAGGTCCCATAAAACACTCTTCTGGTCTCATGTAATTGTGACAGAAGAACCAGTGACAGACTAGGGTCTCTTCCATGGGTTCATGAATACAAATAAATGCTAAAAGATAGAGGTTTAAGCTGAAGGAATGGTTCAACCAATTTTATTTATTTATTTATTTATTTATTTATTTATTTTTTAACCTTTATTTACTTTG
Organism: Rhinophrynus dorsalis; assembly: GCA_037306005.1. Taxonomy (NCBI): domain Eukaryota; kingdom Metazoa; phylum Chordata; class Amphibia; order Anura; family Rhinophrynidae; genus Rhinophrynus; species Rhinophrynus dorsalis. The sequence continues at coordinate 519,816,089 of CM074721.1, read as the reverse complement.
TTGTCCCTGTCAGTCCACTCCATTTTTTTTATAGCAGTCCTGCTGGACATGATACTCTGCTGTGCAATATATAATGGTGAATTGCACTGCTGGTAACATGTAATTCTCTACTGGGGTCATGTAATTGTGTATTACTCTGCTGGTGACATGCAATAATCTACTAATTTCATGTAAATGTGCATCACCCTGCTGGTCTCACATAATACTCTACTGGTCTCATGTAAGTATGTACTGCCCTGCTGGTCTCCGGTAATACTCCACTGGCCTCATGCAATTATATATTACCCTGTTGGTCTCCTGTAATACTCTAATGTTCTCATGTAATTGTGTATTGCTCTGCTGGTATCATGTAATACTCTACTGGTCTCATGTAATAGTGCACTCCCTTGCTGGTCTCCTGTAATACCGTATTGGTCTCATATAATTGTGCATTGTCTTGCTGGTCTCCTGTAATACTATTCTGGTTTTATGCAATTCTGTATTGCCTTACTGGTCTCCTGTAATACTCTACTGGTCTCATGTAATTGTGTATTGCCTTACTGGTCTCCTGTAATACTCTAGTAATCTCATGTAATTGTGTATTGCCTTACTGGTGTCCTGTAATACTCTACTGGTCTCATGTAATTGTGTATTGCCTTGCTAGTGTCATGTAATACTTGACTGGTGTCATGTAATTTTGCATTGCCATGCTGGTTTTCTGTAATACCCTACTGGTCTCATATCATAGTGCATTACTTTGCTGGTTTCCTGTAATAATCTACAGGTTTCATGTCACTGTGTATTGCTTTGCTGGTTTCCTGTAATACTATACTGGTCTCATGTCATTGTGTATTTCCTTTCTGGTTTCCTGTAGTACTTTACTGGTCTTGTGTAATTGTGTATTGCCTTGCTGGTCTCCTGTAATACTATACTGGTCTCATGTAATTTTGTGATTTTGTGTTTCTCTGCTGGTGTCATGTAATACTCTACTGTTCTCATGTAATTGTGTATTGCCCTACTGGTGTCTTGTAATACTCTGCTAGTCTTGTGATGTATTGTCTTGCTAATTCTATCCATACAGCTTATATATTGCTGTGCAGTCCTTGTGTGTATCTCTTACATTTGCTCTTTCTCTATCCTGTCTTTCTCATTAGTGATTTCTAAAAGTGGAATAACTGTAGTACAAACCATTTCACTATAGATGTACAAATGAAAAGTATAATTGATTGAAATGGGGCTTTTAACATGCTAGAGAGGTCTCCAACACATTGCTTAAAGGCATAGTAATACTTCGTTTTAACTTTATTTTATTTTGTAGGCATTAAAAAAACACGAAGAATGATATAAGTCTTATCTCTCAAACCTTTATGGTTTGAGAGATATTCACAAGCAAAGTTTCCCCCTCCCGCCCCTTTTACCTAGTGTAAGCCATCTCTTCTCAGATGTGGAATGCAGTCCATAGACCAGACAGATAACAGCAGGGGACAATCTTCTTCCTATGAGAACAATGAAAGCTCTGTCCCCCTTGACAAGTTTTTCAGGTTTTTCCCTTATCTTAATTGAAGATTGTCCCTCTCTGCAATCTACCTGGGCACCTCCCTTCTGATCTGGCTGAGCAGTGTTACATCAGTAAAAGGGGCGGGAGGGGGATACTTTGTCATTGAATTACTTTTGAACTACAACTCTGACAGAATTGAAATAACACTCTCCAAAGTCCAAATACTATGATGATTAATTAGAGCTGCTTTTATTATGAAACATTACTATCCCTTTAACATTGCAATGGCGTATTCAGTGGAAATAATAGCTCCATTTAAATTAATGGGATCATTATTTGTACTCTACAACACATTTGGTTTCTCCCAGAATTGCCCCACTTTTCATTTGTGCATGTGGCCCTCCTAGTAGTGAGGAATGAGGTGACCCAATACCCTTCTATTTAGATGCACACACCCTGTATACACACACACACACACATATAATATAAGCACTGAGATTGATGGTGTACTAAACACAAGACCATATTTATATCCCAGCAGCCCCTAGCCAAAGCAACGTAGGTGCCCTTAGCTCCACCCATGGCCACACCCCACTCCTCACATGACCCCATCCCCCAGTCCCATCCACTATTTCCTGGCACAGACAATACCCTTGGCCAACAATAAGCAAGGACACAAAAAAACATTGATCGCTAGAAATATCTCAGATGCCTTGCTTTGCACAGAAATTAATATTTTATTATAGTCATTGAAGAAGAAAGCAGGATACTCACAGACAGTCACAAAGGTTTTTGGCAATCTCAGCAAGGCAGAACATCAGGCCATTTTGTCCATGGCTAGTACCTCTAGTATTGTTATACAGCCCACCAACAAAGGTGGCACAGTCATTATACATGATGATTATTGATGCAAGAGTACAATCTTATCACAAGTTTCTGACACAGCTACCTACTGCAGACTCAGAAATGACCCAGCCACATTATATAAATCTAAGATTGATCAGATATAACAGAACACTCTTTCGCATAGATGATCAGACCCATCAATACCTCACATAAAAACACCTAGTATGTCATATGCTTTACACCTTGCTCCAGATCCATAAAGTTCTAACTGCACCCCCGTGTAGGCCCATTATTTATGCAATAGTCTCACTTTTACAACCTTAGCTAAAAACATATGCATCCAACAAAGGACAAGAGTGAAGTACATTTTGAATAAGTAGAAATGTTAGAACAAGGGGTCATAGTCTAAAACTAGAGGGTCAGAGGTTTAGTTGTAATGTAAGAAAGTTTTACTTCACTGAGAGGGTGGTAGATAAGTGGAACAGTTTACCAACAGAAGTGGTAGAGGTTAATAAAGTGACGGAATTTAAGCATTCATGGGATAAGATGAATATAAGACAAGACCAAGGTCCAAATGAGGTTTGATATTTTTACAGTAGGAAAAATGGGCAGACTAGGTGGGCCGAATGGTTCTTATCTGACACCAAATTCTATGTTTGTATCTTGATTTTAACATCCATCCCCTGGTACAACACATGACCTCATATTGGACACTAGACTGAAGTTTTACAGAAAATCCTGACAATCAACAACTTACCCTCTGAACGTATACTTGCCACTCTTGACGTCAGCTATTTATATGGTTTTCCCTACATCAGTTAGGATTGGAGCCATTAGGAATGTCTCAATGAAATACCCTAATACTAACAGACCACCATCTGAATTTTTATTAAAACTATTGGAATTCTGTTTGAGTCATCATTTCTTAAAGGGATAGTAATAATTTGTTTTATCTTTATTTTATTTTGTAGGCATTAAAAAACATAACGAATTATATAAGTCTTATCTCTCAAACCTTTATGGTTTGAGAGATATTCACAAGCAAAGTTTCCCCTCCTGCCCCTTTTACCTAGTGTAAGCCATCTCTTCTCAGATGTGGAATCCAGTCCATAGACCAGACAGATAACAGCAAGGGACAATCTTCTTCCTATGAGAACAATGAAGTCCCTGCCCCCATTGACAAGTTTTTCAGGTTTTTCTCTTATCTTAATTGAAGATTATGCCTCTCTGCAGTCTACATGGGCACCTCCCTTCTGCTCTGGCTGAGCAGGGTTACATCAGTAAAAGGGGTGGGAGGGGGATACTTTGTCATTGAATTGCTCTTGAACTACAACTCTGACAGAATTGAAATAACACTCTCCAAAGTCCAAATACTATGATGATTAATTAGACCTGCTCTTATTATGAAATTATTATTTTGAAAATATATTATATTATTATTATATAATATATTATTATTATGAAAATATATTATTATTATCCCTTTAAATATGAGTTCTTATACCACTTACAGATTTTTGGCACAAATGTGGGTTCAAATATTGCTATTTCATATGCCTAGCTCTTTATGGCATCATATGGTGAGACACATTTTTCATACTTTAAGAGCACTATCTTTTAATAATTTAGATACGATAATGACCTGTTAGTTATCTTGATCGGAGATATGTCCTCCTTTAATGCATTTACGTCCACATTGAAAAATATGCCAACTCCTATGAAATTTACACTGACTCAGACTGTATCCACTTTGTTAACCTTACTGCAGTCAAAATTGTAGGGAGACTGTGTTGTACCAAGCGTAGGAAACCCACAGACTGAAACACCATTCTCTACAAACCAGTCGTCATCCACTGCACATCACACACATCCTTACCCACAAATGCTGAGAATTTTTAGGAACAACACTGACTTGAATACGATGAAGCAACTAGTTGAGCTTGTTGATAGATTCATATACAGGGAACATGAGAGGAACATTACACACTCACCAATGGACCTACGTATTAAAGGGATAGTAATGTTTCATAATAAAAGTAGCTCTAATTAATCATCATAGTATTTGGACTTTGGAGAGTGTTATTTCAATTCTGTCAGAGTTGTAGTTCAAGAGAAATTCAATGACAAAGTATCCCCCTCCAGCCCTTTTTACTGATGTAACACTGCTCAGCCAGAGCAGAAGGGAGGTGCCCAGGTAGACTGCAGAGAGGGACGATCTTCAATTAAGATAAGGGAAAAACATGAAAAACTTGTTGGGGGAGGGGGGGCAGGGCTTTCATTGTTCTGATAGGAAGAAGATTGTCCCCTTCTGTTATCTGTCTGGTCTATGGACTGCATTCCACATCTGAGAAGAGATTGCTTACACTAGGTAAAAGGGGCGGGAGGGGAAACTTTGCTTGTGAATATCTCTTAAACCATAAAGGTTTGAGAGATGAGACTTATATCGTTCTTCATGTTTTTTTAATGTCTGCAAAATAAAATAAAGATAAAACGAAATATTACTATCCCTTTAAGAATGATCAGCCTACATGTGTCACAATTAAACTAGAGTTTGTATGTATACTCCACAGAGTAAGGCACTGGGAAAGAATATTATAAAACACTGGTCTGTGCTAAAAGAATTCATCACTACCTACTATTTTTCATGAGACTCCCCTTATGTGAGACAAGTTGGGACACAACCTGCAGGACTTATTAATCAACACACATGACATATGGCTGCCATCAGATAGTCTGGGCTGCTACAAATGCAGTGGAGGCACTAATTAGAGATATATCATGGCAGGAACGTATTTGGGAAATTTGCACATGAACATGGAAATCATAATCATGAACAGACTGACATGTACATCAGTGTTTATGATTTATATTATTGTTTGCTCATGTAGCAAAAGGTACGTGTGAAAAACAATTATAAACTTTAGGGTTCGAAGGTCGTACAACTGAAAAGTGATTCATGATATGATCATCACAAAAACATGACTAACCTGCGGCCAGGCACTTCATGGAAGCCAGGTCCAGATTTACATCCCATGCCCCTAATGAAGGCACTCAAAGTCCCCCTAGCTCCACCCACAGTCACCCCCTGACCCCGCCCCAGTCCCTTCCACACTTTCCTGGATGAGGAAAGTACATTTGGTCTATAACAAGCAAGGACAAAAAAATAGATTCAACCCCTTGGTTGCTTCACAATGCAATGGAGATCTCTCTAGCATCCAAGGGGTTAAATAATAGCCCATAAAGGGGTTTATAAACTGGGACACTAAGACTGCTGTGACCACACCCACATTCTGAATTTTGGGTGGGGCCAGCACAGCTGAGACTCCTCCCATCAAAATTTGGACCTCTAGGCCTACTCTGCCTCTCGGGAAATCAGGCCATGATGGAAGCTGGACATGGTGCGCCATCGATGATCAGTGATCGGGAACCAGCTGGCAATAGGGGATGTGACAGTAAAAGAAACTGCTCCAAAGGGAGGTGAAATGGATCATCACTTGAATACAGTGGCACCATCAGGACTGAATGAATATATAAGATACTCGTGCTATCTGTGAATGACAGATGTCTCCCTTATCACTTTTCCCCTTCTGAAGGATTATCTTGGAGACTTTTGATTGTCCACCTTCATCTCACATATTGGGAGACTACTTCTATGGAACTGGTCTTTTAGACTAAATTACCTCCAGGTTTTTCAAGCAAATCAACAGTGGAATACTGTACCCTTCTTGGTCCATAGTGTATCCCGGATCTGTGTCTGTGACCTGAGATCGATCTATACTTTGGAAACAGAGCTTCGTGTTCCAGCCCTCTCTCTACCTGAATGGAACATACAGTAATCTGTGGAATGGATGACCAAAGAACAGTGTCCTTGATAGATACATTATTTGCCACAGTATCGGATACCACCTGCTGACCAATGAGCTTTATCATATGGAATATCATGGGTAATTATTGAGTACCACCTGAGCCTAATAGCACCCCACTTCTGAGTGGGTAAGTAACTTTCTATTTTCTTGATGCAGCTATGGCTTGTAATTGTATAACTTGTTAGGATCAATAACTATAATGATTGGTGACTTTTGAATAAATATGAGGACGGGCACCACCCACTAATGCTGCTTACCATTAGTGCCGTCCTCCATTGACTTTGAATGGCATCTTAAGAGCTACAATGTCATAAAACCTATGATGGCAATCTATATTTGTTACGGTATATACTGTCTTTGCACTTTCCATCTGACACCATAGTGAGGTTATTATCACGATAAACTACTAATCTTAGTGGGATGTCCGTTCTTACCGACTTTTCATTGGACGTTTCTTTATAGATCTGAGCCTCTGATTATTTGAGATCTATGAGTGGGTTGCAGTGACAATGCTGTGGAATTCTGTTAATTTATAATGATTGCTTTGTGAAAACTGTACCCACCCGATGGGATACATTGTTACATCTTTGCAGAGAATTTACATGTAACATAGTGTATGATGTGTTTCTTTTAACACATTTCTCACCACCACAGTAGTAACGTTACACTGTAAATATATAAATTGCGCTATGGACGAAGATATCACTAGAGACATTATTCTCGTTGATATACTCAAACTTTTTATACAGTATATATCTATCTATCTATCTATCTATCTATCTATCTATATATATATCTATATATCTATATATATAAATATATATATACGCTACCGTTCAAAGTTTGGTGTCACTTAGAAATGTCCTTGTTTCTGTTATGGGAGCAGCTTGACTGTATGGTACGTAAGAAGTGCTCATCAAGCCAATCCAAATTGTGGGAGGTGCTTCAGGAAGCACAGGGTGAACTCTCTTCACATTAACCCCTTAAGGACCATTGCCGTGCCAGGACCGTCATGGCGGTCCAGCACTTAAGGACCAATGGCGGTCCTGGCACGGCATGGAGTTCAGGGCTCGTGGCGCGGCTGCGATCCAGAAACACACTGAACCGGAAGCAATGATAAAAAAAAATGCCCCGTGGTCCTCAAGTGCCGGCCGCGCGTGCGCGCGCTGGTCCTTAAGGGGATAAAGGAATTGTAATGTTGAAAGCAAACTATATCGCCAAGTCTTCTTTATAATATAAGGATCACATTGCGCTATTTAAAAATACTAACTATTGTGTAGTTCTCAAGATATGAAATGTATAAAGGATCCCCAGACTGCCCCTTCTGGCTACATCACTCAGCAGCTCTCTCTGGTCCGGGCGGATGTGGAGAGGGACAAACTTCAGTAAGCAATGGAAAGTCCTGTCCTTCTTCGTCATGGGTGGTAGGGTTTTCCTTAAACAGTAAAATCTCGGGTATAATAGTTGCAATTTTACCCTTCTTCACCTTATGTGAAGTGGGAAGGTGCGTATTATACACATGAGTTTAAAAAAAATAAAATTGGTTTGGCAGATTTCCTTTTTATTAACGTGATCTCGGCTCTGCTGCAGAGCCGCCTGATGGTCGAGAGATTGCACTGAGGGCAATTAATTTCTTTTTTTAATGTCTACAATATGGGGATTAGTAAATTTTAAGTATTACTATCCCTTTAAACATTTTTTTACTAAGGGGGAAAACAAGGGTGAGCATTATACATAGGCACTCTTGTTTTCCCCTAAAATCTTGGGTATAATATACACCTGCATATTATACACAGGTGCATATTATACCTGAGATTTTACAGTACTTACTTACTGAAGTTTGTCCCTCACTGCAGCCATCCGGTCCCACGACACGATTATACATTCAGTGGGAGACGGCCAGAAGGGGCGGGCGGGGGATCCTTATCCATTTCATGTATTGAGAACTACACAAAAGTGTTTTGAAATAGCGCAATGTGTTTTTTATATTATAAAGAAGGCTCGACTATATAGTTATTTTTCAACATTACAATCCCTTTAAAGGGATAGTAAAGTCCCAAAAAAAGTATGTTCTAAATGGTAGCTGCACTAAAAAAAACACTTAATGTGCTTAATCCTTTCTCTCATACCGTTATGGTTTGAGAGCAATAAGAAAATAAAGTCCTCCGTTCCCTCCCCTTTCTGCCTGATGAGCAGTAAAGCTGTTAGAGCCAGAATCCGGTTGCCCGACTGTAGGCGGCTCTTCAGGAGTGCTGACATCGGGATATCTAAGCATAATTACTTCACTGGTATGGTCTATAACTTGTGCCTGGCTTGCAAGCACACGTTGCAGACCATTCCGATTAAGTAATTATACTTAGATATCTAGATGACAGCTCTCCTGAAGAGCCGCCATCTGGTTCCGGAAGCAGGATCTCATGACATTCGCTATACAGTGGACACATGAGAAGGGGGAGAGAGCGGAAGTCTTTCTTTTCTTATATCTCTCAAACCATAACGGTTTGAGAGAAAGGATTAAGCACATTAAATGTTTTTTTAATGCAGCTACCATTTAGAACATACGTTTTTTTGGGACTTTACTATCCCTTTAACTCAACAAAGAGACAACTAGAATGCCAAAGGTCTGCAAGACTGTAATTGCTGCAAATGGAGGATTCTTCGATGAAAGCAAAATTCGAAGGACACAATGATTATTTAAATTAAAAATCACTATTTCTAACCTTGTCAACCTGTTGACTATATTTCCTATTTTGCAACTCATTTGATGTAAAACAAGGACATTTCCTATGTACATGTACATGTACATGTACAAGGACATGTCCTATATAATAATTCGCTAAATATGTTTGTCAGAAGCTGTCATGTGCAGTAGAGGCTGCCTGCGCCACAGCTGATAACAGAGAGAGGCACTTCGAATTCAGACCGTAGTACTCTCTGCGCACCGGTAGGTCTGTATTCGGAGTGCCCTGCTCCATTATCAGCCGCGGAGTTTTTGAGCAGTCAGTACTGTGCATGACTGCAGTGCCGCCTTTGTTGCCCCGTGTGCACGGACTTTAAAACTAGTATATATATTTATATACCTTGTTCACTTGTTAAATTACTTGAAAACGGTAGCAAATGACTACCAAAGCATCAACATAATAATCAGTATTTCCATTCACTGGATTTTAAACCTTTGAGTGCCAGAGGTGTACACAACTCTTTGCAAAGCAATGCGTTGTGTACCCATCTGGCAAGCAAAGGGTAAAGACTCATGAGTGACTCTCTAATCCATGTATATACTGGCATCCAATCCATGGGGGCACTGTAAAGCCACAGGGCCTTTCGCTGCTATGTACAACAAAGGGTACAAGGGTGGTTTTACTCAATAGCTATTGATGCTCTTTTTATAAGTGTAGTACTTCCATGGCCTGACATTTTTACAGTGGCGCTGTTGCTACCTCACTCTGTGGACAGAGACAGAATCCTTTTTTCTTCTATATTATTTTTTATATTTCTTACAATACATATATGTTACATATTTCCATTTGTGTTCTTATGTTTTTGGCTTTTCAAACATGCAATATTTGCTCTCAGATGAGAAATTTTATTCAAATGGTTGAAAGTAAGAAAATATTCAATAGCTTTTTGTTTAAATTATGGGGCTATAAATAATTGCAGTTAGGTATACTAAAGGGCCTGTTGTAAGATTTACTGTTTCCTATCTCTAGTTATCATCAATAATATTTTTAGGTAAATGTATTGAAATGGGCCTTTAATGTGCTGATGACACATATGATTAGATACAAGTAGTATTGCTTCTGACTACTCATATCTCTTCTTAACCCCTTAACGACCCTTGACGGTCTTAGTACGTCATGGGTCTATCTGACTTAATGACCCATGACGTACTATGACCGTCATGGAATTCCGGGAAGGAGCAAAAAAAAAAAATGCTCCGTGATCCTTAACT